>CANYBF011268085.1:0-18385 GCA_948192965.1 Dalechampia spathulata | reverse complement strand
ATTTTGTTTTGTCTGTTTACCCTTGTTCATAATTATTATTGCATGATACTTAGAGGATGGTTATCCCTTGTAGGGTATATGACGGTTTCCTTAAGGGGAAATCATTGTATATTCTACGGGAGCATGTTACTCCAGGTGGGCTGGGTGTGACAAAATCAATAAATTAGATTTAAATGAGAGATAGATTTATTACTAAAACTAATTTTTAAAAACTTCATATTTTCAGAAAACAGAAGAATATCTGAAAATCATTTTATTAAAAGAGAAAATTTTATATTTTGAAAGATATTTGATTTGAGCTCTATAAGATATATATTTTTAAAATTTTCTTAACAAAATTCTAAGATACCTTACTAAAAATAATCTTCCAAAAATCCTCCTAAGATCTTTCATGAAGTCCATTGGATGACTTCCATAAATGTAGTTGATGATTCTAATTTTCAAATCAATCTGAAAAGCTTCTTTTTATGTATGTAACTTAATATATTTGATTTTTGAAAAATCAATTATATTAAATCTATAATAAAAAGATTTATAAACAAAATAAAATCAAAAAGTCCTTTTAAAAAATAGAATAATTATCTTCCCATATTTTGAAAATTAAATATTGTAATATCCAAAAAATAGTTATTGAAAATATATCCAAATAAAATCTTCAAGCATAATATTTATTAAATATATATTTTTTATCTGTTTAAAACAATCAATCACATGAAATATTAAATCCAACATGATTAATAAGTAGTCAAAATGATAGAAAATATTATTTTTGAATATGAATAATCAATAAAAACAAATAAATAAATATTCACTTAAATTAATTAAACATACATTTAATTAATTTTTGATAATTATCAAAATTGGAATGTAAATTGAATAAATAGTAATAAATAAGAAAAAAAAATTAAGAAAAGAGAAGGAAAATGATGGATGCGGAAGAAAAGGAAGAGTTACAAATGAAGAAGAATAGGCTAAACGACAAACCAAAGAAGGAGTAGGAAAAATAAAAGAAAAATGAAGGCTTCTTTCAAACAATCATGTCTATTCTACTTGATTAAACATGGTGTTTTCAATGGGTGAGATCAAATGAAACTTTCAATCATTTATTGTGTTTATATTTATTAATTCCTTTAGTTTAATTTTTTATTAATCATGTTAATATCCATAAATCATGTTGTTGCCAAAAATGAAATTTTCATAAATAAAATTATAGGCTTTTTGATTATAAAAATTATAATATTATATAAAAAATGACTCAATTTAAAAATTCTAATAGAGGAATGATATTATATATTTTTAATATAAATAATGTGAAATTTAATAATTAAATCATGATGAAATATTATTTTAAAATTCAAAATGATTTGAATTTTGAATTGAATATGAAATATGGAGGGGAAAGCTTTTCTAGAAAAGGGATGGTAAGAATAGCAAGATGCAATGACAAGTGGGGAATAGCCATAATTTCCCAAGTTTGTATTGCTAGTAATAAAAATATATAGAAATGCAAAAGTTTGACTTCTTTTTGTGTTCTTAAGAGCATCTCAATTTGACTTGGTTAAGTTCTCTAGAAGTGCAACAGTTTTGGGGTCAAAGTCAAAATATGGTGATGCAAAGAGTCATAATAACCAAGTCCCACATGTATACATTTAAGCAAATTCGACCCTCTCTTTCTTTCTTTTTTCTATTTTTGCCCCCCTCTTTTCGTAATTGTTTCAAAACAGTAAACAAGGAGAACTAACAAAAACAAGGTTGTTTGTTGCTGGCGATGGAATATCCACTCCCTTGCCTCGTTCCTGCTGCACCACACATTCAAACGTTCCCATTTTATACTTTTTTCCCCAAAATAACTTTTTTTTACATTATGGTCCCGTTGATTAGTCTCTATTGTAACGTAATTAATTAGTACATGTTAATACTTATGCTATTATTCTATAATATATTTTTATATTTTTAATTATTCATTTTGAATTTTACTTTCAATTACATAATTTAAATTTACAATAATATGTAAGACATTATAATAAAATCATATACTCTTTAAATTTTTAAAATAATATATTAAGATAAAATCATCAATCTTATTTCATTATTGACATTTTTCAATAAGTACTTATTTAACTCCAATTAATCTTGACAATTTATTTAATTAATATTTTTAAAAATCTTTTGAAAATAAAATATATAAGAGAGATTGTATGATATGAGGATCAAGCATAAATTAATCCAAATCGAATTGATAATCAATTATAAAAAAAAAATGAAAATTTTAATTTGAAAAATCCGCATGCCATATGGAGAAAATGATGGACACCCTTCAACCATATCCCATAAAAATCATGACAAGCATAGGCACCATTTAGCATGAAAATTCCTATAGACAATACCCACTAACCATTATAATCATTTATACTTTTTTCCTTTTTATTAAATTTAATTTAATTTAATTTATTTATTATTAAATCCAGGTTGCTAAATTTTTCATGTATAAATTTTAATTAATTTTAAAAAATATAATTTTAAACTAAATTAATCAATTTTAAGAAAATAAGTAAAACATATTATAAAATTAATTTTCATATATATTTTTATATTTATACAGCTATAAATATATTAATTATATATCTAAAATTAAAGAACTAATTTATACATTTAAAAAAATTAAATATTATTTAATTTTTAAATGAATTTAATAATTCAAGATCTTTTATTTTAAAGATGATAAAAATTATTTTATTTAAAATTAAATTATATGGTAAACTGAAAAATAGGAAAAAGAAAATAAAATATAAAAAAAAAGAGTAAAAAAGCGGGGTTGACTGAATGAGGGCGTTATTACAGTGGCTTTATTTTCTTTCTACTTCCTTTCTCGCGGAAATGCTCGTTTCTCTACCCAATCAAAAAACCACTTTCCCATTCTTAAATTTCATTTTTTCTATTAATTTAATTTATTAATTTCGATTCTAGTCTGTAACTAAATCCAGCTTCTTCTTCTTCTTCTTCGATATCTGTTATTGGTTAATTTTTTTTCAAAATTCAGCTAGAGATCGCAACATATATAAGGGACGGAGTCCTCCGACCGCTGGTCTCCGATCTTAGGGTTCTTGTATTGTGTTTGATAATAGATTTGGTGAGTTAAGGCTTAGGAGTATGGGTTCCAAGCCATGGCTACAGCCTGCACCTAGTTATAAACCACTGGAGACGTACTGGGATACAGATGAAGATGCTCCTGGTCCACGATGCGGTCACACTTTGACCGCTGTTGCTGCTACCAATAGTCACGGTCCTAGACTTATTCTCTTTGGCGGCGCCACCGCTATCGAAGGCGGCGGTTCCTCCTCTGCTCCTGGCATCAGTTGCGCTCTTTCTTTCTTTCTTGTTTAAAATAGCTTTCTCATCTGTTGCCATATAAAATAGTGTTTAATTATTTAATTAGTCAATGCTGTTTAATTTTACTTGATTGCAGGATTAGCTGGAGTTACCAATTCAGTTCATTCTTATGATGTTCTCACTAGGAAATGGACGCGGTAGGTTTCCTGGCTTTTTTTTTTTTAAAGAATTCTTGTTTTCTTTGAAATTTTGATTTTGACTACTTTCTTCTTGACTCAGATTGCGACCTGCTGGTGAACCGCCGTCACCCAGGGCTGCACATGCGGCAGCTGCGGTTGGCACCATGGTTGTATTTCAGGTGATCAGTTTTATAATATCTAAATTTGGTTAATGTGAAATTAATTTTGTTTATTTTCAAAATTTTTCGATTAGTTATTAAATATCTAATTTAATGTTCTTTTAACATGGATTTGGTGACCAATGGCTAGGGTGGGATAGGTCCTGCTGGACATTCTACTGATGATATTTATGTGCTCGATTTGACTAATGATAAATTCAAATGGCACCGGTGAGTTTTTATCATCAAATCGATAGTCAGTTGTGTTTTGGCTAGCAATTCTTGTTTTAAAAGTTACTTGTTCTTCTGATGATTGGAGTGTAGAGTGGTTGTACAAGGACAGGGCCCTGGACCTCGCTATGGCCATGTAATGGATTTAGTTGCCCAACGATTCCTTGTTACTGTCAGTGGCAATGATGGTATGTGATTTAAACGAAGTTTAAACTTTTGTGTTTTTTTTAGCATAATAGCTGCGCTAGCAAGACTAAACAGAATTTCATCAACTTGGAATCATTATGTTATTTTGTGAATATTATCAATGTGACATACACCCATTCTTCATTGATTAATTACAAGTCCTAAAGCCAAGATAACCTTGGCTAGACAGGAGTTGGCATATTCTGGTCCACTATGTTTGCTGATAAAAGTGGCTGAATGTATCCAAGAGATTTTCTTGTTAATATTTCTCTTTTCAGAGTCCTAGAATTTTCTTTAATATTCACTTCATGCTCTTAACACTTCTCCAATGAGAGCACAAAGCATTATAGAACTAGTCCTGTTTTTCAATGATTAAAGTATATACTATACTGTTTGGTGTACTTTTGGGATATGGTGGTAAAATTTCAAGATGGAGAATTGGAATGTGTAATTAGCACATTTTTTTCCCCATCTGTTGGTTATAATCTAGTCTGAATGTTCCTTTGGAAGAATAGTTGGTGATGCCCACAAATGTGGAGTTCCTGCATCTAATTTTTGGGGAAGTAATCTTAAGATTGATTACCATGATAAAAATTTATGCTGTCCTGTGAAATTTCACCCTGCTTCGTCTTGCTTCTAGTATTCCATCTTTTACAACAAAATTTAGTGGTCTTTTTCTTACTTAAATTTCGTGATATAGCCTTTGGTTGCTTAGTGTGATAGACATGTGCATTAGTTTTTGTCTATTCAGAGATGCATGTTGTGCTGTCTCTTGTGGGAAGAGCATTAATCATTTATTCCAATTAATTTTTAGGTAAAAGAGTTCTATCTGATGCATGGGCTTTTGATACCGCCCAAAAGCCATATGTATGGCAGCGACTAAATCCTGAGGGTGATAGACCTTCCGCTAGAATGTAAGTTTGTTTTGGTTTTCTACTAGAAGTGAAATTGTTTACTTTTTGTTTACCTTGATCATTTTATTTTCTACGTTTAACATTGTAGGTACGCAACAGCTAGTGCACGTTCAGATGGCATGTTTTTGCTTTGTGGTGGAAGAGACTCCACTGGCACAGTAGGTTCTCATATTTTTGTGAATTTGTTACGCAATTAATTCTGATTCCAAGCATAACATGAGAAAATAATGTGTAGTTGCTGGGGATTCGTAGGCAGAAATGGATGGATATGAATGAAATTCAAACAGTAATGCAGTTGAATGTGACTGAAATTCTTGCTTGAGATAACTCAAAAAATTAAGTCATTTTTTTTTTCCAAATTTGACGGGAAGGCATGGGTGCAAAAATGAGACAAAAATCATGTCTTCTGAAATCTTTTCTCTGTTCTTTTCAAGAATATTGTTATATCTCTTCTTAGCATTAAATTTTTCCATAAATTTATCCTCAAATTAGAATTTGTGATATTTTTTATGCTGATGCTTCAATTTTTATATTCTTCAAAAGCTACTTTTATTCTTCTTCTTCTGCAGGCAGTGATTAACCTATTTTGTTGTTTCATCTTTTAACTCTTAATAGATGCATGCTTGTACAGGCACTTGGGGATGCTTATGGGCTATTAATGCATAGAAATGGTCAGTGGGAGTGGACTCTTGCGCCTGGGGTATCTCCTTCACCGAGGTATCAGCATGCTGCGGTGAGTGTTCAATGGAGGCCAGAAATGTATACCTGCTAAGTCTTTGTTCTTGACTTAATCAGAGCTATACATTGAAGTGAAATTTTAGTAATGTCTTTTCAGGCTCCATTATTATCCAGAGCAGCTAGAACACTCATGTTACTGATTCTGATATTTGTCTTTTTTATTGTATTTTTTCCTTTTTAAATGTTCTATTTTTCTCCACAGAGGTATAACACTAATAAGGTTTCATGACTTTTTATCTGGTTTCTACCAGGTTTTTGTTGGTGCACGGTTGCATGTCACAGGAGGTGTCTTGAAGGGGGGGCGTTCAGTAGAAGGTGAAGCAGCTGTTGCAGGTAATACTCTGGTACTTCTGGGACCTATCATGACAGAAGGTAATTTACATTAACCTCGGTGCTTAGATGTGTGTGTGTATGTATTCAGTGTTGGACACTGCTGCTGGAGTTTGGCTGGATAAAAATGGACTTGTTACTTCATCAAAAACAAGCAAGGGACACAGTGAGCATGATCCTTCATTGGAGCAAATGCGCCGTTGTCGCCATGCCTCTGCATCTGTTGGTGTTCGCATATATGTTTATGGTGGTCTAAGAGGAGGTATTCTTATGTTTTTCCTTTCTTGAGCCTCTTATGAGGCTTTCATCCGTCTATCATGTTTGATTGGACTATTGAACGCTAGTTTGCATTGTAACACTTTAAGTTAAACCGCAGATGTGCTGCTAGATGATTTTCTAGTTGCAGAAAATTCAGCATTTCAGTCGGACATTAATTCTGCTATATTAACATCTGAGAGAGCCTCAACTATAACAAGTGCCAGAATTAATCCTACGAGTTCAAGTCCATATGATACAAGCACAGATGGAAGAGAGGTCCCTTCATTGGGTGCTGGCAGGTTTTAACCATCTCTGTGTCTCTCTACCTCTCTACCTACCTACCTATCTATTTATCTATCTATCTATATGTATCTCTCTCTCTCTCTCTTTCATGCATGCATGTGTATGGCATGCTTGGTGGATTGTCATGGCTCAATTTCAGGCCCAGAAACATTCACTGATTTTGTTCTTTATCAGCTTGGATAAAAATTCAATTGACAAACTTAGAGAGGCTTCTGCTGCTGAAGCTGAGGCTGCTCAAGCTGTTTGGCAAGCTGCTCAGGCAGCATCTGCTAATTCTGCTGAAGAAACATCTGTATCTGATGATAACTCGCAAGCTGCAGAAGCAATTTCTGACAGCAGTGACACTGAGGCTGATGTTCGACTTCATCCTAGGGCTGTATGTCTTCTTCTTTGTTAAATATGGTTTGCTTAGAGGTGCCAGCGCATAAGCTTACACTGTGTATCTGTTATAGGTTGTGGTTGCTAAAGAGGCCGTTGGAAACCTTGGTGGGATGGTTAGACAACTTTCACTAGACCAGTTTGAAAATGAAAGCAGACGAATGATTCCTGTGAACAATGACATGCCGTATCCTGCAAAAAAATTCACTAGGCAAAGGTCTCCTCAGGGCTTGCATAAAAAGGCAAGTTAAGTCATGTTTTTAGATGGTAATATCCATTTGCAAGCAGTATTCATCTAAAGTAGGGCGAGCTTAGTTTTTTTTTGTTTATGTGCAGATTATATCTACATTGCTTAGACCTCGGAATTGGAAAGCTCCTGTCAATCGGAGGTTTTTCCTGGATTCATATGAAGTTGGTGAACTTTGCTATGCTGCTGAACAAATCTTTATGCATGAGCCCACGGTTCTTCAATTGAAAGCTCCAGTTAAAGTCTTTGGTGATCTTCACGGGCAATTTGGTGATTTGATGCGTCTATTTGATGAATATGGATTTCCTTCTACTGCTGGAGATATTACGTAAGGAACTATCAGTTTTTAGAATTCAAGTATGATGCAGAGAACTGATTTATATTAGCTTTAATATGAGCATAAGTGATTACTGACACCTTGTACAGTTGCTATCAATAATGAAGATTTGTTTCATACTATTTGGTGGTTTTCTTATGGCAAATCCTTCATTTCCATGCCTCTGGAATTTGTTCTCAATGTTTATTTTTGTACTGCAGGTACATTGACTATTTGTTTCTGGGAGACTATGTTGATCGAGGGCAACACAGTTTGGAAACCATTACTTTGCTTCTAGCTCTTAAGGCAAAATCTGCCCTTTGAGTGAGTACATGATTATTTTATCTCTTTATCTTGTGTGTGACCTTGTTATTGTCATCTTTTGCAGATTGAGTATCCTGAGAACGTTCACCTGATACGTGGCAACCATGAAGCTGCGGATATAAATGCACTCTTTGGTTTTCGTATTGAATGCATTGAGAGAATGGTATGTATAAGGCTGTTGCATCTTTTGTATTTTGGAGAATTTTGTTGTTATTGATATCCAACATGTTTTTTTTCCAGGGTGAGAGTGATGGTATATGGGCATGGACGCGTTTCAATCAACTTTTCAACTATCTTCCGCTCGCTGCTCTTATTGAAAAGAAAATAATTTGTATGCATGGTGGCATAGGTAGATCTATTCATTCAGTGGAGCAGATAGAGAAAATAGAAAGGCCCATAACGATGGATGCTGGATCTATAATTCTAATGGATCTATTATGGTATTTCCACTTTGACTCATCCATTTTTTGCTATGTTATGCTTCTGTTGATCGTCTTATGGCTTCTTTTCACAGGTCTGATCCAACAGAAAATGATAGCATAGAGGGTCTGAGACCAAATGCTAGAGGCCCTGGTCTTGTCACATTTGGGGTACGTTTCACACTCTACTTTTACTCTCAAGCTGCATTTCTAGTCTTTTCCCATACATTGATTTGGTGCAAAATGTTCCATCCTTGATGTTATGATTAAAGTTTTCTGCTGCCAAGTATACCTTATGAAATATCTAAAGTGAAAATCTATGTAAAGGACCACACATATTATCTGCATGATACTAATTGATAGACCTAGGAGAGTTCTTGATTACAGTGTTGAGACTAGCATTACATTTTTTTGTATGCCTGCATTTATCATCTTGGTTTTAAGGTTAAAAATGAAGTATCGCAAACTTGAAGATCATATGAGAATTATTTTGGTCCTAAGCCTAATAATTAAGTATGATGCTTGGGATGGATCTAGAAAAATTAGTCAACGGAGGACTAACTTAAATTTCTACATATACTCGTATTTGGACAGATATATACATAAAATATTGACTTAAAATCGAATGATATATTGTGTGGACAAAATACTAATGGTTATTCTTTTTTCTATCATATGTAATTTTAGTGAAATTATTTGGGGGCTTCCATTATAGTTTCTGTTGATGCTTGACATAAGGAACTTCGCCACATTCTGACATTCTTTTTCAACAAATATAGCCTGATCGCGTTACAGACTTCTGTAAGAAAAATAAGTTGCAGCTGATTATTAGGGCCCATGAATGTGTCATGGATGGATTTGAACGGTTTGCTCAAGGTCAATTAATTACCCTTTTCTCAGCAACCAACTATTGCGGTAAGCTAAAATAGCTCAAGTTTTAGCATCTTTTGGTACACCTGAATTTTCATCCTAATTTATTTTATCCTTCCAGGGACTGCAAATAATGCTGGAGCTATTCTAGTGGTCGGTAGGGGTTTGGTTGTTGTTCCAAAATTAATTCATCCCTTGCCTCCACCCCTTCAATCACCTGAGACATCTCCAGAACGTGTCTTGGACGATACTTGGATGCAAGTATGTCTTTTTTTTCTGTGTCTTTTTTTAATGTGTTCCCTAGCCCATCTTATAAAAAGTTTAAGTTAGGTAAAGTCTCAAAATGATTCGATATTTCTAATTTACGTTTGCATGCAAATGCTCATTAAATTTGAAGTATTGTCTGCGTTTGCTTTTACCTTGTGTTTAAATATTTAATAATTAACAGTTGTCAAAGATCAAGCTATAAATCTTTTAATCATAGAAGATCTGGTATTATATTAAATTCAATATAAAAGTTTAAGCTATTAGATGAAATCTTAAAAATAGTTTTATATTTCTAATATTTTTGATATATTGCAGGAGCTCAACATCCAAAGACCACCTACTCCAACCCGTGGTCGACCGCAACCTGACCATGATAGGAGCTCACTTGCATATATCTGAAATTCTCAGCCCCATTTTTGTCGTTGATGATAATTTATTAATTGCAGAACTTGCCAAGTCTGCAAGAGGTTTGTCCATTGCCCAATTTCAAGTAAAATAATTATCATTTGCACTGCTTTGCTGCTTTTAGAAGCATCACTTGGAAAAACAAAAGAACAAGAGAGAGAGCAAAGACATAAGCCTTGCCACTGCTTGAGAATGGTCAAAGGTTTCATGCCTTGTCGACTAGGGAGTGTAACATATGTACAATTTTAGCTTGAAAAGAAATAGTATTGTGTATTTTTCTTGGTGCTGTTGATAATTTTATAGGAAAATGAAGTCTGGATAGTTTCTTGGTGTTGTAATACTAACAGGTACAAGTGGTTCAAGCATTCACTCTATATGGAATTCCTAATTGGGTTACCATTCCTTGTTATGCATATGCCATAAATATTTACACTATCATTCACCTTGGGTATGGAACAATCCTCACTTTTATAAAGCTGAATTTGTGTGTGTGTGTATATATATACATAGTATGTATATGTATGTTGCGGTCATCACTCAATCCTGGTGTTTGGAAACATGAACTGTACTAGCAGGGGCAGGCCATAGATTGGTGCCATGAAAATCAGCTCAACTCTGGAAGGACTATTATTATTCGGTAGCATCTCGTTTTGTTCGAGCTAAAGAGAGACGAATAAACACCATATTCTTAACTGTCAAAAATAGTGGAAAATGATATATGACACACTGATTTTGTTAACTTGAATTTTCATGTAAAATGATAGGCCAATCATGTGATGAAATTGGCATGATAATTCTCTCTTTCTTTCCCTGTTGCTATTTTCATGATTCACCCATGTGATTATCTTGTTTTACCACATCATTTCATGATTAAATTACTATTTCATGCTCCAAGCTATGATGATAATTTGAGGAAGAAACAAGAGTGATCGTGATGTTGTATGTTTCAATAGCATATCTTATTAATTTGTAGTAAACAACTATCAATTAACTGAATGACTGCCGATCAATTTTGATAAGCATTGATAGAAAAGAAGTAAAAAAAGACCTTGCATACACATGGAAATGAAAGTATTAACAGCAGTTGATAATCAGCATGGAAATCATAATCTGGGTTAACTATCGAATGATCGAAGTTTCTCGATTCTCTTTACAGGTCTCGAGTTCGAAAATGGTGTAACGAAAAGGGGTTTAGATGTCCTTACAAGATGGATCCCATGTTTCGTTCGGAAAAATATGTCTTATAATATTTTACATGAATATTAACATATATCAATGGTTCCATGAACTACAAAAAAAACCCAATCTTGGTTTGACATTTCAGTCCAAGCGAGGAAATACACGAGAATGGGTAGAGATAACGGTCTGCTGCACATATTTTCTAGAATTATTAGGGTCAGGAACCCATCGAATTTCACTCATATTAGGCGTTTCCACAAATGCCATTGTAAATTCCCCTATCTTCTCTATCTTCCCTCTTCTTCCTGCCCTCAGAACAAGGTTATTCCTGTTGTATGAGAAAATACCGTTGCTTAAACGGATGATATCTCCAGGCTCATAAGCGTCACACTCTCCCCCCCATAACTGGAAGTGAACTGCTGCTGTTTCATCTGCCACCAAAGCCAAGCACGTTCTGTTTTGTCCCTCCATTATTATCCTGCCTTTCTCCAAAAGAATAAATTGGGTGTTTATGTTGGTTTGAGCTGATGGAACTATGTCTTTGAGAGATACCTTGCTTCCTCCTTCCATGATTTTGATACCTATCAACTGCACAAAAAAAGGAATGAAGAGTATCATATAATCAAGACCCATCAATATAATTTTGTAGAAAAACAGAGGGTTGAGTTCCCATTGAGACATATTCACAAACAGTTGGACTACATACAAAACAAAACTAGCACGATTTGGAAGACTTGAAAACAGTCGGTAAGCATCAGAAGTGAATACTGTTTTCAAATTGAAAGACGTACGCTAGCTGGTTTTGAGTGGGGATGATAGGTCAATAATTGAAAATATGATAGGAACCTCTGTTCTTACTTACAAATCCAAATCTATGACCTCAGAAACCAACTTTTGTTTCCCGATGTAGAGGGCTTCATTCCGTTGTTGCTGTTTGTTATAATATTTCACGCCTCATGGTTGCAATGCCACGTCAGGTTTTCCAGGACTATTCACTCAAATAATGTCTGTCCGTTTGAAAACTAATATCAATCGAATAAAATCATAATTTTCTATTAATTTTTTTTTTAAGATTTACATTAAAATTATTTGATAGAGTGTCAATTTCAGTTAAATTTAAAGTAAATTATGTTTGGGAAAGTTATTCTTTTAGTTGTGTTATTTAATAATTGTTTGTAAATTTGGTTAAATTTTAAATTAATTTTATATTATATTTAAATGTAAACAGTTGTGAATTGATATATGATTGCTATTTTTTTAATGAAGATTTTTTTATCAAAGTTAGTTTGTCATGAACTTCTATTATTTTTTTATAATAATTTTATGTTATAATTTACATTGTCATATAAAATAATAATTTTTATGTTATAATTGAGTTTACTGTTAAAATAATATAAAAGAGAGTTACACGAAACCGATGTCATAGGAGCTTGTCTCGAAATCCAAGTTCTCTATCGAAAAGATACTATTCCTCTGAACTAGCTGCTAATCGTTAATCCCCATGCTCTTTGGTGTCATTAGTGTTTGTGTTCATCAATTGATAAATGTTGAGAATAATCTCAGTGGTACTAGTAAAAATAATAAATAAAAAATTTATCAATCGTATAACCATTCATTTCCAATATATCTAAATATCACTTTCTATAATCATTTGTAACGTTATACATTGCAATCCCATCAATAAACATGTAATATACGATGGAATATATCCTTTTGAGAATGCAATCATGAATTGCATTCTCCTTGTGTTTTTCATGTATTACTCATTAGAATGCATCACGTACAATATTCAATCATTGTATATAATTTCCCATACTGAATCCATCGTACCGGTACCTCTCGTTCCCATAGAAACATCTCATTATCTCTAGTTTAACAAACGAAATCCATCAAATTATCTACGGTTCAACAAAAGGAACCCATCATTTTTCTTTAATTCCATACAGGAATCTAATTCTGCGATCCAGTAAATATCATCATCATTCTCTATTCAATTTCATACTCACGCCTCCCTTATACCTCCATGTTATGCTATCTCATGTTTTATACAGAAATGCACGTATGCATATGACATGATATATGAATATATGCATTACAATATCAGAAATAATCATTAAATCGTATCACATTATTTTATACTTAATGTCCCTTAAAAAGACCATTTAGTGGTCGAGGAACCTAATATAAACTTGCTATTACTTTTCCCTTATCTAAATTCCTTGGTGACATTTGTGAATCATCTTTCGAATCACTTATATCATTTATAAAATATCCACCTTTAAACAAGAAATCGATCATAAATATTAATCATCAATATTATTCAATTTATTACATTTTCGCTGCCTATAAAAATCAATCATCTTGTGTAAACCTTTTGACAAAGTAAATCATTTTAGAATAGAGAAAATCTTATGCCAATGAAAAATAGATTCAAAGAGCTTTCCGACGATATATTATATGTCTAAAAATTCAATCATTAAGGTACTCAACATAAGCAATTAAAACATGTCATTGCATTGCACATACTCATTTGGCCATAAGAAATAGTTCATCTTGCATGTAAGTTTTGGTTTAATAAATCACTATAAAATAAGACAAACATTATACCATTAAAAACTAGACTTAAATAGCTTTCTAACAGTATATTATGCATTTAAAAACTCGTTCGTTAAGATAGGCAGCGTAAATATTTAAAATAAGTCATCATATTAGGCATATAAATATGCTGCTTATAGGAATAGTTTTCTTTACGTGAATTTTTAAGCTAATCAAATGACCGTAGAATAAAACAAGCCTTATACTATTGGAAACTAGACTCAAATAGTTTTCTAAACATATATTACACTTCCAAAAACTCAAATATTAAGGCTATTAAAATGCAATTGTCACAAGCCCCTTAATTCTACCCTTAACATGCATGACAATTATATACCAATTAGTACAATTTTTATCCCCATCATAAACAACTCCTAATGTCACATCCAACCCATACCTGGAGAAACATGCTCCCGTAGCATATACGATGATCGCCCCAAAAGAAACCACCACATACACTACAAGGGATATAGAATACATACAAGAATACGTCGTATGGGGATAATACGTAATATGGTGGTAAGAATAATTTGCAGCGATAACCAATAAACCCTGGAGATCCAATGATCAAACCCAAACATTTTTATTTATGAAATCCATATACACAAGGGTTCTTAATCATTACATCAAACTAAACAAAACCACCATCTTAATACAAACATCTACTGCCACTATAATTAATACGAGCTACAACAAACTAAATAGTAAAGAAGCAAGCTCTGCTGGCCGGACCACCTCAGAAATAGGATTTGCTGATAAATCCAATCCCTTCTGCTGACACTGAAAGTCACTTCTCGGAACCCTCAATCGTAGGCTCAGTACCTGCATCCATCAATTGATAAACGCTGAGTCGAAGACTCAGTGGTGCTAGTAACAAGCATACATTCATATAATCATAGCACATACAAGAAGTACAACTCAGGCTATCAAAACACAGGCAACAAGAATGCGGAATGCAACCATGCTATGCACTCTACTTCTTTTCTCATCTCTTTTTCCCCTTTTATCATTTCATTGTGCACAATTTCTATCCATGCTGGGTCCCTATATGTACCGGTACTCATCTCCCAAAGGAGGACATTTCTATCTGGGTCTTTAAACCCCTTTTCCTTTTTAACGGTATGTCTCGAGACTCGTCTCCCGTAGGAGGGCAACAATAATATACGATTCCATTATGGAATCCTGTAATATATGACCCAGCATGCCTTTCCTTTTCATTTCTCACTCTTTTTCTATAATTCACAACCCCAGTACTCATGCTCAAGCCAATATGCTCATAATCAATCACATAAACAATGCCAACTTAAGCAATAAACATAATCATAACATAATCATACAAAACTCATACATAAACTATCCATAAACAACATTTCCAAGCCTATCTTGGCCTCATACCATCTCAATTGGCAGAAATTCAACATAGAAATCAAAGAACACAAACTAGCACAAACCTGGAATTAAGCTACTTCTAGCTCTAATCCGTAACCCACACGATAAACTTGTTTCTTCAAGCTTCTATAAGCCTCAAAGCACTAAGAATTCGGAAGTCTAGGGTTTTGGGACAGAAATTAGGGTTTTGGGAAGGGAAAACCTAATGAAATAATTGCTGATTATCTGTTTAAAATGTCAATTTTAAGTCGCGTATGGCCGTACCAATCACGTACACTCATACCAACCTAAAATCTCTGATGCACTGATTTTCCTGCGAGTTGTGGTACGTTCGTACGCCCATATGGTACGCCCGTACCACCCAGAATTTCCTGACAAACCCAAATTCCTGCCAGTAACGGTACGACCGTACAACCTCTTGGTGCGTCTGTACCCCCTAGGGAATTTGGTACGCTCGTACGACTATCCGTACGCCCGTACCGAATGCCTAAAATCAGGACATGCCTAATTTGAAGCCCCTAACTTGCCCGGAACCTGCTAAAACACTTCAAAATCAACTGAAACACATCAAAATCACTGTCCCTCATCCAACCGAGAAGTCACACTTCTCAATAAGGCGACAGTAGCATAAAACACAATCACAATCAGTAGCATACAATCATACATACATACATACATACATATAGACACGTCATCATCGTATAAAAAAACTCATACGCATACAGACCCCTAAACACGGATGTGACACCTAAAATCAAAACTCATATATAAATCTCATGTCCTATGATAGAAATATAACCAAAAGGTGCAGTTTTGTAAAAAGATATACATAATTCTCAATATGTCCAAAGTTATACACATACACTTAAAGGCACAATTTCAGCTTATCACTAACTTGCATAATTTTTACCTATTTATGTGACACTCCAAAAATTCCAATTCTATGATGAAACAATAGCTTAATATCATAACAATATTTTTTAGAATCAATTTTGAAAATATCCAACCATAATCTTATAAAATACACATTTTAGCACAACACTAGGAAATTTATCTTTTATTGAGCTTAATTGTTGTCCTCTAACTAATAACTTGACATTTTCATGCTTCAAACCATCATGGATTGACCTCAAAACATACATATAACCTCTTAACATCTAAAACAAGCATTCTATATCACAATTTAGGTAGCCACATATACACATACCCATAAAGGTATAAAAGAAAACTGCTGCCAATTAAGAGCTCTAAATGGAACTTCATGTAAAACACCACTTTAACACCTTTATAGCATATCATCCAATCACTAAATCACCTACAAAACTATAATTCAATAAAAGATTAATCCAATAGTCATGAATAGTACACGGTCATGTCTTGGGCAGCAACAAAACTTCACTAAAATAAAAGCCACATATCAATCAAATACCAAAACCATAACTCTTTCAACATCAACAAACCAATTGAGTTTCTTTACCCCTTTACCTATAAAAAACAAGCTCAATACCATACAATCAAGAACTTACATCTCTAAACCAAGTTTAAAAAGAAGCATAAAAGAGAAGAAATATACATAAGAAGAAGAGATGAGGCAGCAACTATCAAAAATCATGCTTTTACTTACCTAGATTTTTCAGCCCTTGAAGAAATTGGTTTTTAGCAGAAGAAAGGAAGGAGAAAAGAAGAGTTATATTGTTAAGAAGAATAAAACCCGTTCCATGTACATAAGTTATACATGATATTAATTTTCAATTATACCCTTAACTTTTCATGAAATGTCATTTATATCCTAGCTTACAATTTTAGATACCATTGCTTCTAATTTCATTTTAATTTATATTTTAACATATAATAACATGCCAAGATATCTCATAATTCATATAAATTCCACTATAAAACATCATTTAACTAAGTATTCATCTTATACATCATAAAAGTCATTTTTCTTGATTGCTTCAGAAGCATATTTAACACTTCCTATATAACATTTACTTTTAAAAAAATACTTTTTTTTCATCAACTTTTCATACTTTATCATTACTAAACATTCATTTCTATTTAGAAACATGCTTAATCTATTTCATTGCATATATAATTAATGCATTGAAATATGCTAAGTGTGTGGACATAACAATTATTTTCCTCATTCAAAGTAGTGTTGCTATTAGATAATTGATGTTAAACTTAGGATATGAGAAGCCTAACTTCTTTGTTTGTTTATATAAGATATTTACTTATTTAATATGAAATATGAAATGTTTACTCTTTTTAGGGCGATTGATATTTTTGGTGTAAAAACTTTTTAAATTTCTTTATTTGGTGTGACAGCAAAAAGTATTCTTATTTTGGTGTGTTTGTACAAAAGTCAACATACAAAGTTTGTATATTTACAAAAGTAACCCAGTTTTAATAAAATTTCATATTTTAGCCTATAGGAATATTCTTTAGCAGAAAATAGTCCAAAATTAGACGCATTTTCATTTTAAAGAAAAATTCAAAAAGATAGGAAATTAAAAATTCCTAGAAATTGTATTTTCAAATACTATTTGAATTAAAATTTATGAAAACAAGTTTTAATGGGTGGTCACACCGAAAGTTTAGATTCTAGTAATCCGACTGGATTAACATTGTTTGGGAATGTGCAGCATGAAGTAAACCAATTATTAGAAAAAGTTAATTCAATGGGTTCAACTGGAGATTCACCAGAACAAAGAGAGGCACTAGCTAGTGAAATAGGAAAGCTAGTAAATGAAAGGTTAGATGCAATTGAACGAGAAAAGTCTTTAAAAGTTCCAAAAAGACCATTAACTGAAAAAGAAATTTTGAAATTGAGAAAAGAAAAAATGGTTCCCTTAATTTTAGATCCAATAGCTAAGGCAACCAATATGGAAAGTAGCAATCTGGCTTAAGACCTCAGAAAGTCACTAGGATTGATAGAAGAAACTCCTTTGCATATAGATGATAGGAAATGCCCAAAAATATTGGGAATCACTACTAGCTCATACATCCATTAAGGAAGAAATTAAAAAAGAAATAATAACATATGGAGTGTTAGCAATAGTAGTAGATGCTTTGAAGAGAGAGTTTTGTGATTTTTCTTTGTCAATAGAATCATTAGAAAAAGAGCAATCTTTGATGGCACTCATGAAATTGCAAATATGTGATATGTGTCTCTTTGACAATTTTACTTGTGAAGTTCAAAAGTACTATTACTGTTGACCGTGACTTTTCACCATTGTATAATTCTGGATCTTTGTTCATTCGGCTAGGATTTAGTCCCCGGTATCGATCCCAATTATGCACATAGACCTCTGTGTCTTCCTCTGTGTGTTCTAGTGCGCAGAACATCTCAAGACTGGTGGGGCCCAC
>CANYBF011267895.1:0-54152 GCA_948192965.1 Dalechampia spathulata | reverse complement strand
ATTTACCTTAATGCAAAATATCATATTATCAAACTCGATAATTTAAACACGATAATTCATACTAACACTTCATCCAAAATCCATAGATTATGCAATGCAAGTTGTAAAACGTCCAAGCCATATGTGTGCAGGCGTGACAATATAACTATATAATCTGATTATTTTAAAATTAAATATAATAAATTTAATAGATATATCTATTTTTCTATTTATTTTTTTTACTCGACTTATTTTTCATGTTAATTATCCTTTTTTCACTTTTATATTTGTAATATAATGTTTTTCCAATTTTGAAAAAAAAAAAAAAAGGAAACCAAACATGCTTTAGTGTGGGATTGTGGGTATTGAAATCTCTGATAAAGATGGACGAAGAGAGAATAAAGAAAGAAGGCAAAAGATGAAAGTAGAAAAAGGGTATGAATGAATACCATAAATTTACCAAACATGAATCATTTTGTATTGAATTATTTTTCCAATCCATCTTATATGCTCTTCCTTTGGAACAAAATCTTGTGGGCTCGTTGTGATTTGATTAAAGGGTTTTATTGGGTGGGGTCTCTATATATATGCTTTTCTTTCATTTTTCAAACTACTTCTATTGATAACTCTTATGTATTTAGGCTCTTCTTGGTTGGCCCTTCAATGATGGTTCCTCATCACTTGGTGCATTTGTCTCTGTAATATATCTCATTCTTGAGTTATCTATGAAAATATTATATGGGCACCCATTAATTTAGATTTTCAAGTATAGTACAATCAACAAATCGATACCTGAAGTTCGAATCAATACCAAATTACCCTTTTAAATTACTTTTAAGTCAATCGTTGTTTGCTGCTGAGCATGGTTCATGGTTGCTGCTATTAATGGTTAAAAAGCAAAGAAAGTAGAGGTCCAAATATCAAACCGGCATTAGATATCCAAACTCAAGGGCATAAAATCCTTTATCCCTAGTGATGCTACCGGCTGTCATCCTTGTAATGTTAGCCATGTCAATCTTCCATATAAACTTATTAAACCATGCTCATCCTCAGGGATTGAAAGTGGAAGATCGTGCCTGCAAGTTAGTGGACATGGAACAAATCTTAATCCATGACCAAAGTTCATGTCTTCTACTTTAAATCAATGGGGACATCAAAAATAAAGGCCCAGTTAAGTAAATATCTAATTTTAAATTTTATCATAAATTAAATTAATTTTAGAATATTATCAATCATCATCAATAAGCTAAAGAAAAGATTTCAGGGAACCAGTTTTGGGGCCATGAGCCCAAGGATCACATCATCCTACCAACACTAGGCCCATAACCTGGCAAATCCATCCGGGGTCATTACGCAAATACTGTGAGTTTTCTTGCACATCAGAATTTGAATCGTTTGGGTTTTAATGTAATTATTTGGTTGTAAAATGTGGTAATGAAGCAATTTTTATAAATTTCTGGTGAAATAAGCAAAAAAATGAATTTTAAAAATATCAGTTATGGTGGAGATAAGAGCATTCTACCCTCCCTCGCTCTCTGTCTTCCCCAATGGCGTCAATCTCCAACTCACTTATCTTCCCTCCACGCTTCAACCCGGTATCTTTTCCATGCCCCAAATTATTCACCCGACTTCCTGCTTCTCGGATCCTCAAACCTCGATCCTCATCCTCTACCGCGGCTACTACCCAGGATGAACATTCTAAAGCAAACTCGGATTCAGAGACACCCCCCATCTCTATTGCTAATCTTCATCGTTTTTTTGAGCTTAATAAAGGCAAATGGAATGGCTCTTTTCATGTAATATAAAGCTCTCACTACCTCACTCTTTCTTTTTTAAATTTCTTTATTTTGTTTTCTTGAATGTAATTCCTTTTTTTCCCCCTTTATATAGCAATTTGATGGGCATGGAAAGCTGATGCAGAAAGTGAATACACGGCTTTCAGTCAGTACTTATGGAGAAGATGAACTCATGAGTCTCATTCAAACGTTAGTGGGAATTCTATTTGTTGATTAGTTTTCGTTTAATTGTGAAAAAGATGGATCATTTTTTAGAAAATAATATACTTTCTGAAGTGGGTTCTAATTCAATTTTAAATACAGTTTAGGCTCTTGCATTGTGCAAATAAACAAGTTTACCATGAAATCCATATGTGGGTTTATGTCGTGTGCTTACTGAATTGTAGCATTTGACACTTATTTTTGGTTTTAATCTAGCTACTGCATGGTCACTGGTTTTAGTTTGTCAGAATTTTGTTATTTTCTAGCATATCCAAGTCTTGGTAGGGCAGATTAAGTTTATCATCATTGTTTTTGCATCATTTTGTTGCATTTTATAGTGCTAGATATTCAATCTACACTGCAAAAAGTATGAATCTTGTCATGAAGATGCAATTCATTCGAGTTATGCCAAAATGTCGTTTCATCTCATTTCGAGTTGGGAGCTTAGCAGTATTATACCTTGTAGGTTGTATATAAAACAACCACCAATTTATGATGAGGAGCCAGAATGGGCTGAATACAAGATAAAGGAAACCAATATCTTCACTGTGGACAAATATCAGCAGGTGAGTTCGCGTTACATCTCTAAGATACCATTTAGGTTTTCTTTCATGTCTTTTATTGGTTATCCATAATGATTAGTCTGCAGATTGGGTTTTTCCCGGATGAAAGGGCTTTTGCTCTAAGATACCAGACTGCTGGCATGCTGGAAACAGTATTGAGGCAAGGCGTTCTTGGGGAAGATGACACTGGAGAAGAATCACCCAGGTTTGTGCTTCTTTCCTCTAAAGGAATAGAGTTAAAAACGATTCATGAACAGAGTTGAGATTTCTCTTCACAAATAAATAAAATAAATGAAGCGATTCATGAAAGGAAACTATGATAAACCTAGCAAAAAGATAGAAACTTAAGAAAGGAAATCTTTCACGAGTGTTTTCTTATAATGGTGGAGTTTATTAACATCATAATTTGCTAATTGTTTCTCATTTTTCGTTTCTCCGCACAGAAATCTCAAGCTTCCTTCTCGGAGGCCTTCCATTGTCTGCGAGAATTGCCTATATTCACAAGAGAAAGATAGGCGAGCAAGAGCTTTTCATATCATGGACCCGAAAGGCATTCTAGAAATGCTGCTTGTGTTCCTGGAGGATAGAGATGATGGAGTCCTTTCTCATCCTTCACTTGACAGTGACATGGTAAGTCCAGAAAGCAAACTTTTTTCTACCTAGTCACGGATTCATTGAATTTACATTACATTGAACTTCCAATTGCACGGTTCGTGCAATGATAAGGTTTCTCTTACTGATTGCAGGATAGTGCTTCTAGAATTTTACCGTTTCTTGGTAGATGGAAAGGCCATTCAATAACCAAACGCAGTGGCGTTTATGGATCAACAATGGCTGAAGCTGATACGGAAACTTTGCTGGAAATGGACGACGAAAGTCGGCTGATTCAGGTATTATTTTCAACAATTTCCTTGTTGGAAATGGGAGACAAGGAAGGGAATGCAATAAATAGACAAGTTTAATCTGATCTTTGAACCGCAATAAATAAGAATTCAAGGCGCGATTGGCATAGTATAGCACTCGGGGCATGTTTAATTCATCTTAGAAATAACTAAAGGAGAATACTAGAAATAGCATCAGAACATTCTATTTCTATACAACATTGGTCATGTAAACATGATCAGCTTATTCAGCGTCAGAATCTGAAATCTCTTGCTTACAAACCAAAATTGTCAGGATATCACATCAACATCTGGTGGAGGTGATTTTACGACTAACGTACGCTGGACGGGTACAATGGCAGACGACTTGGTTACATTCGACGGAGGATATCAGATGACATTGTTACCAGGAGGGATGTACATGGGATGCCCATGTGACATTGCCAAAAGCGTTGCAGAATCCAAGTCATTCCATTTGGAGTTCTGTTGGCTTGAGGCTCCAGGAAAGAGACAAAGACTAGTTAGAACATATGATGTAGAAGGGTTGGCTGTCTCTTCAACTTATTTTTCTGAAACCAGATCATGAGTGTCAGAAGTAGTTTTCCGGATTTTGATATAGAAAATTCTTGTGCTCAAGTTGGATGTGTTGAATTACTTCCCAGCTGATTATATATCATGAAGTTTTTCTTCTCTAAATATCCCAAGAAAACCTACCAAGTTAATATCCCAATGGAATCCCCTTAGCTTTATTATTCTACATGCTATGAAGACTCAACTTTGAGCCATAAATAAGCTGAATTTAATTTGATTTACATATAATTAAGTAAATTTGAATTGAATATTTTAAATTTTTTTTATCTATTAGTAGCTTTTTGAATGAGTTTAATAAATATAAATTATAAAATAAATTATTTATTATCTATTTAAAAAATATGAAATTATTTTCATATTAATAATTTAATTAAAAAATATTTTATTTATTTATATGATTATAAATTTATAAATTATATATCTAAGATTAATTTTTTTTTATGAAATTAGTTTATGAATTTTTTATTGGATTAACTTACAAATATAAATGAGTTTAAATTTAGTTAATTTATTAAATAAGCTTAACTAAATGAATTTTAATAAATCAAACTTTAAATAATTGATGAATAATTTAACTTATTTACAACTTAATTTAATGAAAAATTAATAAATTTAATAAATATAAAAGAATAAAACACATATTTTGGTAATTTATTTTTACGGAATTTTAACATAAAGTAAAATAGAAAGATTATGGATGAATTAATAGGATAAGTTGATTAATGCGATGAAATATGAATAAGTGGTGTTAAATAAATAAAGAAAATAATGAATTTTGTTTAGGAGAGAGAGGGCAGAGCTGGTAATTTGAGTGGATATTTATGAGAAATTAATTATATTACAAGTTGGGTTGTGGTGTGGTGTCCACAATCTCCACCTTTTCCTTGTTGACACAACCACTTCTAATCACGTTTTTTCAATGTTATCCATTATATATATATATATATGTACACGATGTAACCAGGGGCATAATGGTCATGATTCTCTATTGGTACCAATAAAGTCATTATTATATTAAAATGATATTAATATTTTATAACAATCAAATCTAACTATCCAACCTTGTCATGATATTATTAATGATATTAAATAAGCTTTTGCTACTTGGATTTAAACTTTGATAATTGAAATTTATTATTAAATAAAAAAGAACTAAAGTATTGCTATTATTTGATATAATAATTAAAATAATAATAATAATAATAATAATAATAATATCATTCACACAATTAATCCTAAATTTTAATAGACCCAATTGGAATATTGATCCACCACACACACACACATGTTAAGAGCAGACTACATTCAAAGCATCCTGTTTTTCCACTTCAATGTTTCATTTTTGCCATGTCCATCTGCATCTTTCAAATTTCAATTCACATTTATTACAAGGACATTTCTGAAAATGTTAGTGGAACAACTTCTTTATATATATATATATATTATTTTTAAATATTGAAATTATTGGTTTTTCCAAAATATTAAAACTATTATCCTTTAAAAGTTTCATATAAATCTTAAGAATATTGTATAACAAGTTTAGTTTAGGTTTAAATTAAAAGGGATTAATTATGAAAATAATCATTTTTATTTTTTATTTTATAATGATATTTTTTTTTAAAATTTTACAAAAATAATTACGAAAATAACAAATAAATTTGTTTACAATAAGTAAATTTATGTAACATTTTTAAATTGTTATTTTTGTAGTGTTTTTTTTTTTTGAAAAAATATTTTATTTTAAAAAAAAATCAGAAGATATCAATATTTTTCTTAAAAAATTTTAATTTTCTTGATAGATTATAAAAATTAGAATAATTCCGGAATGATGAGATGGATGAGGGTACGGATGAATGGTGGAGTGGGCATTAATGAAGGTCGTCCATCGTCATTGGAAAATCGGAGGAGTTGGTTGGGGGTGGGGGGCCACCGCCGGAGCAGATTTAAACAGTTTATTTTACTTATTTGGGTTTTGTAATTTTAAAAAAATGACCCAATCGAATGGGTTTATAATTAATGATTGGATTTCAAGTTGATGATAATAATAATAATAATAATATGTATTCATCGAATGCCACCCAACTTTCCACAATAGATTTCACCAACTGCCATCACCTTTTATTTATATATATATATATATATAAAATAGCCCTATCATAAGTTGTGGAAATGAATTTTAATGGACCCATTTTGGTTATTAAAGGAGCAAAATAAAATGTAAAGTGGATCCCACCACAATCACTCAATGCATCAAGTCATTTTCTTTATTCACCATTATATTCATCCCTCCATTTATATATTAATATCAATTTTCTTTCTTGCATTAGTAGTAGTTTTATCAAATTTAAATAAATCCTTTTTTTTTCTCTTTTTTAAGAAAAAAATGGAAAGCGAAATGGGTCGGTCTTTAGCTTCAACCTGGTGGGTCTTGCCACTTGAATTTCAAGATAGCACGAAACTACCTTAGAACCGGATAGATGGTAAAAATAGGGGAAAAACAAGAAAAACCCAGAAAGACACTCACCCAATCTCAGTTTAATCGCTATTCTCTCTCTACCATATCCACAAACAGAAATATCCCGAAGGGAAGAACGCCCAATTCGTTTGTTTTAGTCAAGAATCAACCAACCTGTGAGCAGAGAAAGAAACTGTTTTTGATTTTGATTCCAATAAAGGAGCTTCTCTCCAATGGCAGGGCAACAAAACTCAAAAGCAGCAAGAAACATAGCAGCTGGAGCACCATCTCCTCCTGCATTAACTTTACCGCCAAAGCCTTCAATGGATGCTCTTTTCACTGGTGGGTTCAGTCCAGGTCCTATGACTCTTGTTTCTTCTTTTTTCTCTGACAACTCTGATTTCCCTTCTTTCTCTCAACTTCTTGCTGGTGCTATGGCTTCTCCTATCGCCAGACCTCCCTTTTTCTTTGATGCTACTACTTCTTCCTCCAATAATACTACTTCTGCTGAGCAAGATGGAGTTGGTAATAGAGGCAAGTTAGGGTTTAAGCAAAGTAGGCCTATGAATTTGGTGATTGCCCCTAATTCTCCGTTGTTTACTGTCCCTCCCGGATTAAGTCCTTCTGGTTTGTTGAACTCACCTGGGTTCTTTTCTCCTCCTCAGGTAATTCTGTTGTTTTGGGATCTGAATAATTGTGAGTTTGGTTTAACTTTTTTGGTTTGATTTTGGTGCTTAAGTTATCCATTCTGTTGCGATAATGAAAAAATATTACCTTTTTCCTTTCATATGTTGACAGTTATTTTCAGTTGAAATAATTTGTCTAGTTTGGGACCAGAAGGTTGATTTGGGTGCTTTTCTTATTGAATGAAATCATAGGGTTTTCTCGGATTTGAGATGAGAAATAGAATTTTGGGTGCTTGTTTTTTATGTAATTGAGAAATGGGTAACACTTATGATCTTGAATATGTGGTCAAATGTACTGCATGTCAGCCATATGGTGCTTGTTTGTGAGCATAAACAACGACGTAAGAAATTTGAAGTCTTTTTTGTTACTAGAGCAATAAGAAACCCTAGCTCCAAGACCTTTTGTTTGTCAGATTTTCTTCACAAGATATTATCTTCTTATGAAATTTCTAATTTACTGTTGCTGCGAAGTCTGAAATTTGAGTTAGCAGAAGTTCATTATCCTTTTGTGGGTTTCATGCCACGCCACTACTTACCAAGCAAATGTTATCACTTATCCCAGGATTGATTGGTTGAGTTTGGCTCATTTTATGGTTGCTTGGGAAGGATGTTTGATTTCTTGTTCTTTGGATGAAGGAACTTTGGTTACATCTTTTGCTGAGTATTGGGATGTGTTCAATCTTGATTGGTTGAAAGGAAATGAATTTTTTTGACAAAATATCTCAGATTTCTCGTTCTTTGTATTGGAGGACACATTGTTTGATCTGTGTGTTTTAATCGAATATGGCTAATAGGTTAAGGTGGTCTGTAAATCATCCAGTACATAAATGCGCATGGAGACATATGTCTGTCTGATGATCTGTAATTCCTCCTTGGGTGCCTGAAAACATTGAAATTTTACTTAATCAGTTAATCTGCATTTAAAATCACACCTGTACCTGACAAACAGATGGCTTTTCACCCTGATTGAGCTGAATGAATACATATGAGGAAACATTCCGCTATGGCAGCAGCCCGTCATGGTGCAGGTTCATATTATGTATGACTTGAATCTGGTGGTTTATTTGTTTCATTGCAGAGTCCTTTTGGAATGTCTCACCAGCAAGCCTTGGCACAAGTTACAGCTCAAGCTGCACTTGCTGCACAAAGTCATATGCACTTGCAAGCACAGTATCAGCCTGCTCCAGTAGCTGCTTCCTCCGAGTTATTAACCCGACAGCCATCCTTTACTCCTGATGAAGCTTCACAACCGCAAATAATGCCCTCGACCTCTGGGCCTCCAATTTCCACTATGGAATCATCAGATCCCTCGCATTCTGAAAGGAAACAGCAACCTCCTCTAGCTTTTGATAAACCAAGTGATGATGGGTTTAATTGGCGGAAATATGGGCAGAAGCCAATCAAGGGCAGTGATTACCCACGAAGTTATTACAAATGCACACATCTGAATTGTCCTGTCAAAAAGAAGGTTGAGCGTTCCAGCGATGGTCAAATAGCCGAGATCATCTATAAAGGCATGCATAATCATGAGCAGCCTCAGCCTAATAAACGATCAAAGGATAGTAGTGACCAAAATGGAAATACAAGTTCTCAGGCTAAGCCTGAAGTAGGCTCCCTAGCCCAAGCTGGTAACGTGGACAAGTTTAGCGAAACAATGTCTGGCCATTTGGTACATGGGAGGGATCAGGAACCTGCTCAAGCTGATCCATCAGAACTGCCTGGATCAAGTGACAGTGAGGAAGCAAGTGAAGTGAGAGCAGAAGATGGGGATGAGGATGAACCAAACCCAAAAAGAAGGCAAGTTAAAAATGTTACAATGAATCTTAACTGGATTTTCACACTTTACTTTCTGAATATTTCTCACCCTCCCTGAAGTGCAGGCAGATGAATGGTGGGACATCTGAAGCTGCTTTACCTCACAAAACAGTCACAGAACCAAAAATTATTGTTCAGACAAAAAGTGAAGTTGATCTGTTAGATGATGGCTACAGGTGGCGCAAGTATGGTCAGAAGGTAGTCAAAGGGAATCCTCATCCAAGGTGCTTACTTAGTTGTTCCTTTTTATGTCTTTTGCTCATTTTGCATTTCGGATGTCTGGGTGAATTAGCTTAGATAACTAGGACCAAATATAAAATTCTGGAGAGTTTCTTGTACATTGTTTTGTAATATGCCTCTCCAGCTGATCTAACAGCGTGTGCAAGTACCATTGCCGTTATAAAATTTATTGGTGGTATAGCTTGGATTTGCCTATAATCTGTACAATAATGAAAACTGTTGTCAAATACTCAAAAATGTCCTGTACCTCCATTGGGAACCTGTCCTTGCCTAGGACCTTGAGTCTACTATTCCATTCTCTTTGAACACGGCTGTATATGTCATTTATTTCAACACTGTTCCATGGTTGCCCCTTTATGTTTTTGGCCCTTTTTTTGTTCCCTCAACTCATTTCGTTGCTTTCAAAATGTTGTTTTCGCACTTATGTAAATTGCTAAAATACCTTACCTTTTAGAATTTATTCTGTATGAAAATTCAAGTTTAGATCGGTGGTTCTTTTTCTTTTTCACAATTAAGAGAGTTCTCCTTCATGATCATTGCCATCTTGGTGGTTATTAAATTCTTAGTTTAACCATTGAGCAGGAGAATTTGATGAGCAAATGTAAAAGATACAATATATGATTTAACGAAGTGCTTGTTTATTAGTCTCTGTTCTCACTTCATACATGCTCCCCCCACCCTTTAGCATCTATTTTAGCATTGGTTTATTCTCACATGAAAGGATATTGCAATTTCTATAATGGTCTGGTGATTTAGCAAGGAATAACTAAAAGTTCCACTGAACTTTTGCTCGTTTTAATACATGAAACTGGACGAACAAGAGAAATATAGTAAAAAAGGTGGTGGTGACTGTTTATACCTATTGATTATTCCATCGAAAATCCTGTTACTTGCTTTTTTGTGAGTATCATTTTTGATGCACTGATTTCATGAATAGGAGCTATTACAAATGCACAAGCGCCGGGTGCAATGTCCGGAAACATGTTGAGAGAGCAGCAACAGATCCGAAAGCTGTTGTAACGACATACGAAGGTAAACATAATCATGATGTTCCTGCAGCTAGAAACAGCAGCCATAACACATCTAACAGCAATAATGCACAACAACTGAAATCTCAAAGGGTGGTGGCTGAGAAGCATCCTTTGATTAAAGGAATGGACTTTGGAAACAATGACCAAAGACCAGTACTACTACAACTAAAAGAAGAGGAAATTGCGGTGTAAATGCTCTTGTTTTAACTGCTAGAGACAACCCACAAGAATGATTCAAGGCCAACTAACATGGTACATCTTAGAAAGGTTTAAGAAATAATAATGATAATAATGATTTGAAAGTTGGGAGATGTGAATGGTTTGATTCTTTTCTTTTCCCTTGTGGTTTACTTCTCTGAAAGGGATTTAGTTGTAAGTTGTTGATGTATGTAGTACATGTTTTGTATAACTAAAATCTTCAAAGTCATTGTATATGATTGTTTACGTTTGAGTGTAAGATGACAATAATCTCCTGTTTTCTGGTGTTTCAACTTTCTGCTTTTTGTAGCTGTATAAGAGTAGAGGTTACCATCATTTGTTACTCAGTCATAGTGAAGAGGCATAAACTAATATTAAATGGCCTTTCCATTGCTGATGGATCTGAAACATGCTGGCTACTGGGTATGATGAGGGGGATGGCAGAAGCTGTGAAGTAGTTGGAGAGGAATGTGGAGAGAGAGAGTTAAATAAGGTAAGTGGGGTTGAATGATATTGAGGGTTAGTGATGCCATGAAGCCATTAAATGACAATTTTGTTGGGGAGTAGATGTCGGTGGGTCATCTTTTTTTTATCATTTTACAACGCCCTTCCTCTCCTCTAAATACAACTATATAAATCACATTTTTAAATTCTTTTTGAATACAATTTATGCTATTTTAGCTTTATATGATTTTATAAAAGAAAATTGATTATGAATTATTAACTTAAATATTAGATGATGTATCATTATTATTATTAATAAATTAATCAATCAATCATAAATGTTGAATCAAAAAAAATAATTAAAAATTATATCAATCCTGCATGTTTAAGCAGACTGAGGAAGAAGACTGATTCCCAAGCTACTGCCTTTTATTTTTTTCGTTCTTCTTTATAATTGAAATTTTCATTAAAAATCCTTTTTGAATTTAAATATATTATTAGGTTTTTAGTTTTGGAAACTATAATTGTGAAGATAAAAATAATTAAAAAATAAAAAAAACAATAAAAATTGTGAAGATTCAAATCAAATAATAATAATTTCATCTTCGATTCGATATCAAATTAAATAATCAGCTTCAAAAATCTAAATAATAAAAAATCTTTAAGCTAAATAAAAAAAAATATGAAAATAAAATAAAATAAAACACCCTTCTTATCTTATGATGAGCATCTTTTAAAAGAAAATATAGTAAATGGTCAAAAAAATATACAAAAGCAGAAAAAAGAAAAAAAAAGCTGTTGCTAGGAACCTTTGTTTTTTTCTTTTCCTTTGAAGTTCAAATATGAGTCTGTCTCTAAAGCAAAAGGTCATTGTAATTGTAAGATCCAATGTCCGACATTCCTCCCGTTCTTCATCAATTTCAACATTATTTATTATTGGGTTTGCTTCTAGTAAATAATTCGTATTTATTTTAAATACAAATTTATTTGTCAAATATTCGTAATACCAAATAATCATTTTAATTTCTATCAAATATCAAATATTAAATACAATATAAAATATAAAAAAGTTTATTAGTAAAATTATTATATTTAGATTAATAAATAAAAAAGTGAGATAATAAGAAAAAGAGCGAAAATGAGAAGGGATTGATAATGATAAGATATAAATAAAGGAGGTGAAGAGTAGCTGTTAATGGCAGTTGGGGCTGGGACTGCAACTACCAGAACTGCCCTAACGGTCACTATTTCAAATCTCTTTCATTTTTCTTTTGCAAAAACAAGGAAAGAAACAGCCCATACAACCCAACCAAAGCAACCAAAAGAAAAGGGAAAGGAAAAAAGCCATAATCACCACTCTTCTTCTTCTTCAAAACGCCCAAAAATCTTTAAAGAATGAGCCAAAATAGGACCCATCTCTCGCTTCCTTTAATCTCGAACTATTCCTTTGCTCACCCGCAAATCTCGCATTCACCATCTCGACAAACACTCTCGCTCCATTCCCTTCTCGCCCCGACAACAACACATCTTTTTTTATTCTTGTTTTTGGGTATAACCCAAAATTTTGTGAATTTTAGGTAATGTGACAGTTGCCGAACGCAAAATTTGAGAAGGGAGAAAAGGCCCATTTTCCGAATCTGGGTTTGGATCCTAGATTCGGGTTAAATGGGTTGCGTTACGTCTAAACAACGGTCAGGCTCGGTGTCTGCCGGAGCTACGGCTGTCTCTTCTTCTTCACCTTCTCTGGGTTATAACGACCGTAGTACGACTGCTTCGTCAAGACGGCCATCTGGGTCTTTCAATTCCGATCAGAAATGGAAGAAAGATAGAGAAGATCTTTGCTTCAGTATAAGAAGAAAAGGAAGTTGTGATCTTGATCATGGTAGTGATGATGACGGTAATCAGAAGGAAAAAAATGGGTTTGATCAAAGTGGCAATCTTGAATGCAAGAAAAAGTTACGGAGAAGAAACTCGAGTAGTAAAAGTGGAACTATTAATTTTAAACTGGGATTATCTCATAAGCAGAATATTGCTGCCGAACAGATATTGGCTGGGTGGCCTAGTTGGCTTAGTTCTGCTGCTGCTGAAGCTATTTATGGTTGGGTGCCTCTTCGAGCTGATTCTTTTGAAAAATTGGAGAAGGTAACGGATTTTCAATACCGGGTTTTTTGGTTAAATGCCATTTAACGAAGCTACATTGTCGAGCACGATGCAAATGAATTCGATAATCATCATGTTCTGTTAATAACCTATCTACGCATTTTGTCTGTCATCAATATTTGTCTCGGAATGAAATTCAAAAAATAGTGTTTACATGCATGTTTAGGAGATAATAGCATTTGATATTTCGTTGTGCATTTTTATGAGCTCATTGGAATTTTCTGGGAAGGATATCTAAGGTTCTGAAAGAGGTCAAAGTTTTCATTTGGTTGCATTTGATATTTTTTGGGATGCATCTGCTACTCGAAGTTAATTATTTTTTCCCTTTAGCTTTTTCATTACTTCTGTTTCTTAGTTGTGCTATAATGGGCGGCCAAATGCTCATGATTTACCAATTTTGATTACTCATGACGCCTGAGAAGTGCTATTTGCAATCACTGCCATGCATCTAGATCGGACAAGGCACGTATAGCAGTGTATTCCGAGCACGAGAAGTTGAGAGTGGAAGGATGGTTGCATTGAAGAAGGTTCGGTTTGACAACTTCCAGCAAGAGAGTATTAGGTTTATGGCCCGCGAGATACTTATTCTCCGCAGGCTTGACCACCCCAACATCATAAAGTTGGATGGAATCATTACGTCTAGATTATCGAGTAGCATCTACCTTGTATTTGAATACATGGTGCATGATCTTGCTGGACTGTCATCTTCTCCAGATGTCAAGTTCAGTGAAGCACAGGTCAGCTAATCTCCATTTGTTCAAGAAGCTTTTCTTAGGACTTTTCTTTTTCCCAATATACTATCGTCATTGCTGACACTAATTAGCCCCATTCAATTTCAATTTTTCTGTATAGATTAAATGTTACATGAAGCAACTGTTGCGTGGAATTGAGCATTGCCATTTACGAGGTGTTATGCATCGAGACATTAAGGTGTCCAACATTCTGGTCAACAACGAAGGAATATTAAAAATAGGAGATTTTGGTTTAGCAAATGTCCTCAACCCAAAGAACAAGAACCAACTTACGAGTCGTGTTGTGACTTTATGGTATCGACCACCGGAACTCTTGATGGGTTCAACAACTTATGGAGTATCAGTGGACTTATGGAGTGTAGGCTGTGTATTTGCAGAACTTATCCTGCGGAAGCCTCTCCTTAAGGGGAGAACCGAGGTAATGACACCATCATTCTGCAGTATCTCAGGATAAGCCTATATATTTGTTGCGTTTCATCGTCAAATAATGTGAAAAAAGTATAAACCAAATTGACAATTAAAAACGTTACCTTAAACTATGGTTACATGAGTTGCAATTTTATAGATTAAAACAATTCGACATGATGCTTATATTATTATTTGACTACTTTTTTAAGCACTCAATGACTTGAAAGTTGAAAACTGAAAACTGAAATTGACAGTAGTATTGGAGCAGTTTCACCGTTATATCTAAGCTTCAGCATGGGTTGCATTTCCCATCCTCCTTGATTGCTGTACTTAGAATTCGTGTTCATTTGGCAGTTGAAATTGATAAATTGTATCCTATAATCAGGTTGAACAATTACACAAAATCTTCAAGCTTTGTGGTTCTCCATCTGATGATTATTGGAAACAATGCAAGCTTCCGAATGTTACAATGTTCAAGCCCCAACATGTATATGAAAGTTCACTTCGAGAGAAGTGTAAAGATTTCCCGACACCGGCTGTGGACTTGATTGAAACTTTTCTTTCCATAGAGCCAGAAAAGCGTGGGACTGCCTCCTCTGCTCTTTTGTCTCAGGTAACCCGCCTCCACTAAAATGATTGATCCACCATTGGTTTTTCCAGTGTTTCTGGAACAATTACACAAGGAGGATTTCCCAACTGATAACAGAACAACTTTGCCTATCTCTGCCTAATGATCTGAAATCTTAACACTCCATTTTTCATGGATATATGGCAACCCAACATCGAGAGTGTTGGCTCTAATTCCATGTTGATTGAACCGGGCATGACTCTGCTCCAAAAGTTATTTCATGGAGGGAGGACATCTGGGCCATTATTGGAACCCTTTAGCCTATTTGGGCTAGTAATGTGATATCTTAACAGTGTGAAACTCAACATATAGTAGTCTATGTTAGAAAACAGCAGGAAATGAGGTCCTGTGAGATCTTTAATTTTTATCTTTTCAACTGCTAAGTGGTGCACATTTTCCATGTTTTGCCCTTATGTTTTTCAGTATTTTCTTCTGTTCACCTGTTATTTCAATCAATCATTTTTGTCTTTCAGTACTTCCACACGTCACCATATGCATGTGATCCGTCAAGCTTGCCAAAGTATCAACCTAACAAGGAAATGGATGCCAAAATTAGAGATGAAGCACGGAGGTAAACTTATCATTAATACTTTATGCTGATTTAAAAGAGAGTTTAATTCTTGTAGTAGCTATACCAGGTCATCTGATACTTCATATTAATTAGTAGCTGGGTAACTGTTTCACCTCCAGGAAAACAGCAGGTGGTAGATCTAGAGCTTCAGGAGCACCAAGGAAACCGAGAAGAACTAATAGAACATTGCAAGAACGTAACATTCTTGAAAACTGTGAACCAAAAGAGGTTTGCTCTCTTTCTTTCTCTCCCCCCACACTATCCCTCCTGGTTTTGGAATGGAGGTGATTCTAATATTTGTTTCTTGGTTTACGCAGGAAATGAAAGAAAATACTCGAGCTGCTCACAGAATCAGTGATGGAAATGCAGAGATGAACAGGGGAAGAGGAGGTGTGAGTAGTGAACTTAGTTGTTCATTTAACACAATCTCAGATGCTTCCCAAGCAACACAAGGGGACTACGTTTTCACTGGACCAGCGCCGGTCATAGCATCAAGCGGCTTTGCATGGGCAAAAACTCGACAACAGGGTGCTTCATCAACATTATCCTATGACCAATCCATGTCAATGAGCCAAATTAGCGCGTCAGATTTATCAAGTTTCAACTTTGCAAACAGTTCCTTTAGTTTAACGACAGAAGGGGATGGAAGACGTGGCTCCCATGAGATTACGTCCAGAAATGTGATGCAGAAGCAGCGAAAAAAATTCGACTCGTCAGATTCCTTTGATACATCGCACATGTACTATTTTTACAATCCAAAGGAAACTGATGAATGTAATGTGGTAAGCATACATCGTAACCGAAATGTATTAATCTAATTCATTGCTTTTGGCTGCTCATTTCATTAGCTGTTTTCTGATTGTAACTTGCTAGGGTGACTATAAAGGAAGGGAGAAGATTGAATTTTCTGGACCACTATTATCACAAGCATATAAATTTGACGAGCTCTTGCAAAGAAACGAAAGTCAAATACGGGACGCAGCTCGAAGATCAAGACTGAACGAAGGTAAATGAACTCAATATTGATTTCAATGCTGCCGCTTGATTCCATCTTCCATGTGCTAAAAATCAGAAGCTGGTTTGTTCTTTTCTGCAGACACTTGACGGAAAAATAAAAATGAGGTCTGGACACCATTTGCAGAGAAGGCAATGCTCTCCCAAGCCGATTGACTTGGGACACAAGTAATTTTTGAGTTGGCCCGTTAAGTTTCTCAGATAACTTCTCCTTGCTGATATTGCTACTTCACAGTACAAGCCATAAGCTGGTTTTGACCTTTGAGTTACGTGTTCATACCCTTGTATCAGGAAATTTACAAATATATATATATATATACACACACACACACACACAGATATATATATATATATATATATATATATATATATATTATGTAATGCATCATGAACTGATGATCAGGCGTAGGAATGATGAGGAATCCTCCCCCCAAAAGAAAAAGAAAACAAAAAGTAGAAAGGGGAAAAGAGAAAGCAAAACTTGTTCATCATAAAATATGAATGCAGGAAATGTTGTTCGGTCCTTTTTTGCTTTAGTATTTGATTACTTGTGTTTACCTTAATAATAATTATTTGATTTATTATTTATTATAATTTATTTTATTGTAAAATATTTAAAATTTGTATATAATTATATCTGTAATTATGATAATTATCTACACTTTTTTTTTGTTAATTGATATGTTCATTATTAGCTTAAATATAGTAAAAAAACGTGAATTTTTATTAATATAATAATAAAAATAAATTAGTAATTTAATATTTGGTTTAAAATCAAATTTATATTTTAATAAAAGTTAGCATTTACATTGAAATGAAGTATTTTCTGTTAATTTAGCTCAATATTATTATATTTGGATAAGAATTTCTTGAATGTATAATTTCTTGCCAAGCATAAAATTGTGTGATGATCAAATTAATAAAATAATTTTAGAATCTAGCTAGAAATTTATAGTAATATCATATGGTTTGGTAAAAATAATAAAATTTTTCATAAAAATAAATATTAATTTTAAAATAAAAATTTCTACAATCTAAAATTAAAATCTTGAAAAATATTATTTTTATGAATAATATTATATGAAAAATGAAAGGAAGGCATGTTTGTTTGCGTAATAAGTTGATATATGGATAGAGATACATTACATCTAAAGAGAACTCCACTCCACCCCCTACTCATACACAAAACAAAATTATACATGCACTTTAGAGTCATTCATTCTCATTTCTAGTTTTCACCTGTTACTTCCACACACACTCAACTTTTGAATTTTACATCTTTTCCTTATGATAAATATTTACACATTATTGAATGTATGACGTTCCATTTCCCTTTCTTTCTTTTGACAATTGGATGGAGAATTCCTGCTACCATCCTTCAGAAAAATGCAAAATTTATGCATGGGGTCAAGAGGTCCTCCCTGTTAGCTTCTTCGTCTGTATTGGTTTTTTCTTTTTTTTTTTTTTATGTATTGTAGCTGTATATTCTGAATTCAGCTATCTTCAGGAGTCATGAGTGTCGGTATCTGGCCATGGTCTACGAAGTCGACCTTGTTCAGTCTCAGACAGCATAGCACTTGTTCTGGAAGTTCTTCTTGTTTCTGTGCCTGTATTAGAGAGTGCATGTGGTGGAAAGAGGCAAGGTTATGATCGCTAGAACATACTTCAATGTCTTGTTAAACCAACAGTAATAAACGTAACAGGATTGAAACATCACCTGTATTGTTAAACCAAGATCGAGTATTCCATTTTTTAGACGATCCCGAAATGATTCGAGTCCCTTTCTAGATATGAAGCTGAACCGATGAATATCTAGATCAATCTCGAAATAATTAGGACCCTGCAGCACGACAGGCATTGTCAGCAAAACACCAACTGATCCTGTCAATGGGATAGTCCAAATATAACTCATTCCTCGATGGAGACCAACCGTGGTTAACACGTAGCGCATGCTATCTCGCGAAAATGTTTTGTGTGCATGCTAACTATTAACTCCAGGAAGATCAAAATTAGAGACAAGAGAGTTTACTTCACCTTATAAAATTCATGTTGAGGACGAGAAAGAACCGGCTTTTCATTATAAGCATGCACAAGCTTCTTCTCCGTAGAACTCAAACTGAGATCATCAGGATTAACCAAACCAGCCATGATTTTCAGTCTCTCTCTAAAAGGAATAGTTGACTCTTTTGCAAAGCCTTTCACTTTTTCTATCTCATCATCGACCAGTTTCTGTTGATCGAAAGGAAATTATAAGCGAGCAGCCGATGTATGGCGTAAGCAAGAAGGATGAATGAATCAAAAAAAAGTGCTCCAAAAACAAATAACACAATCCACCAGAGATGATAAAAGAACAATACCTTGAAGTTGACTTGACACTCAGAAGAAATTTCTTTCTCAAAATTTTCGGAAACCTTAAAATATAGAACAAGGCTTAGCCCTTCTCCATCACTATCACCGAGGAACATTGCAGCGGGATAAGTAGGCAACTGTAGTGAGGCTCAACAAGAAGATAAATTGAACATAAGAAATTGGTCAAAAGCCAATACTGGCTTTAGTAAGCGACACAATTATTCTATGCTATCTATTATGGAATTTGAAACAAATACCTGGATATTAACAATTAGAAGAGGTGGGATTTTCCCTTCAGCTTTTACGTTAGGAAGCTCGAGATGTTGCGCTATGTGACTGACCTTTCTTGGGCACATAAACAAGTCAACGCCAAGCGGTTTATAGGGACTGTAATTTGGAGCTGGGCACTTCCGCTTATCTCTGCATCATACATCACATTATAAGATCATATCTTTTCTTAATCACAGAAACAAAACAACATAATGACTACTTGTTCGAATTACTGGATGCATCCAGTCAAGGATGGTCAGAGAGATCAGCATACTTGAAATAAGTCTCGCCTCGAAGTTTGAAATTAGAGGGAGGAACCTCAGACCAACACCCTTTAGTTTGCTTCTCTCCAATGTAACGAGGAATGATAAATCCTGCTTTGGGACGATAGAAGAATCTCTTTGATGCACCTATATAGATCAATATGATTTACAGACATTAATGGACACATAGTAACGAAATAAGTCGTGTTGCAAACTTGCATGAACAAGGTAACAAGGTTGAAGTTCAAATTGTTGAGAAAGCTGTGAAATTTTTGTCATTTTAAAGATCTAACAAGTAGTGGTAATGCCATTAATAAGATCAGGTATTAGGAATATGGTAATTTGAAAATGAAGACATGCTAATCAATAAAGTTAAGCTAACTATTTAACTCAAAGATTCCAATGATTTCGATGCTTACAGCACTCAATGGTCTCCTCTCCATCACATGATTTTCTCTTGAAAGAAAGCCTCAAAACTGCTGATTTCTTCTTCTGAGTTGATGAGTTTAGAAGCTTGTCGTTGAAATTTACAGAAGGAAGCATCCGAGTCAAGCTGGGTCTTATGGTTATCTCTTGGCAGTCACGTCTACTTTCTTTTGAAACGTTAAAACTTCCACGGTTATCCAATAATTTTTGTGGACCAACGAGCGCAAACCCTTCCTTGCCTGTCTTATGTCCATCTATTTTCACATAACTTTCATGGTATTCTTCATATTTACCCTTGCCATCCATATAGCATGATGAACTTTCATACTGAAGCACTTGTCCTCCTGAAATGTTCCCAATAGCTGAACCCACAGATGAAAAACGGTCTGCATGTAAATGACTAAACCAATGAGAATTCAAGCAAAAATCGATGAAAACCTCATGATAATATCAAAGAAAAACGGTCTACCTCCTAGCACACTGCTGAATTCATCATCAGATTCAGATTCCAGAATACTGACAGAGTCGAACCAAGCTTCCTCTTGGCAAATTCCTGAAATGTAAAGATTTAACATCAAATTTCTGTCTCAAGTAGAGAAGTCCAAAACATGATGCAACATCAAAATACAAAAGGCCAATGGTGTTCTTTGCTATGTTGTTTGACCATGGCAGGAAATCATACCGTCTACATCAACTTGACTGAGATGCCATTGCAACTGAGTGAGATGGTACGTCGAGTTGGAGACCGCAGATCTTCTAGAAGCGGAGGTTTTTCCATTCTCAAAATCCATACGGACAAGTTGACTCACAGCAAAATCGGTTAGATTTCCTGCATCACTGTTCCCCTTTCTGTTTCCATCATGAGCACTAGATATCTTCACACGGCGTTTACCGAATCGGCGGAGGCGGTTTTTGTGTTTTTTACCCTGTTTCAGGGGATTTGAAATTGATACACAGCTTCCCATAGTAACTCAACCTGAAAAACCTATCAAAACAACAAAATATCATCTTTATAACTAAACCTTCCATAAAAGAACTAGCAAAATGCTTATTTCAAGATAAATATACATATAAAAGTGAATCACAAGATGCATAAAATCCTAAACATGATTAGTTTTTTCACGAAACGGAATCAATCCTAGCATTAAACATATTCAAAGGAAGCAACCTCATATAATCAACAACCACCTCAATGATCCAGAAAATCTTTAAGAAAACTAAGGAACACAAACAGAGAAAACGAAATTAAACCTGGGGCTTGCCTAAAATATCATACCCTGGTTCTACGAAGACATATATATATATATATACATACATAGAGAAAGAGAAGATATCTATGAACACAACCAAAGAAGAAGCAAAATGAAATGATAAACCAGAAACTGCAATTGCACAAGGAGCAAAAATATGGTAAAGGACCCCTGTCAGATAAGGTAAACAAGACAAAAACTAGTAGAATGTAAACATAAATGAAAGCTTGTATATTATCATTAGAAAACAAGAAAAATGTTGACATTGTATATTGTGCAAAAAGGAAATTGAAAATGAAAGAAAACAGCAGGCAGCAAGGTGAATAACAAGAACAGCTATAAAAAGAATGGATACCCAGAATTGGCAACAACATAATAGAAGAAAACATATAAAATACATAAATATTTTCTTTTAAAATAAAGCATATTTAAACATCAAACACAAAAATCCTGAAAACAGAGAGAACACTGAAAGTTACCATTTTCCAGTTTCTTGAAAAGAGAAGATTAAAAACGATAAGAGCCCAGGAAATCTTTTTCTTTTTGAAAATGTAACTGAACATTCTAAAAGCAACCCTGATTGAAATTTCGGAAAGAGAAAAAGAAACTGAAATCAAATGAATGTAAAGCAAAATGTGTGTATGCATAATTATGAACCATATTACCCGAAAGGAATTTGCTTGAAAGCTAAAAAGGATCTTCCTTTTCAGTGTACACAAGAAAGGATATTAGGATGGCGGGTGGTGGGGGCCCTTGGGGTGAGGGCATCACCTTTTGGTACCAAGGATGGCGGGTGGTGGTGGAAGGTAATGAAAAAAGTGGTAGGTCCGATGATGTCGGGTCCGGGTACGATGGCCAAGAAAAAAGCTCACGGAAGACAACAATGAACAGCCCCAGCAATGGCAACGGCCAACTTCCCCTTCTGTTTAATCGACATACAGCCTTTTATTTATAGGTTTTTTCGTTCCATTTTTTAAATTATTTAATTTTCTTTTCTCATAAATAATTTCTAAAACAAATAGTTATAAAATTAATAAAATGCATACAAAATTAATATTTATTTTATATATTTAAAATATAAATAATTTAATTAATTAATAATAACGATACCATAAAAATTTGGAAAAACTAAATAGAGATATTTTTGTTTAAAATAATAATAATAATTTTTATTTTAAAAATGAGATGATAATAATTTTTCAATTAAAAATTTCAGTTTCAATTAATATCAAATTTGAAAATTCTTTTTTTATAAAAATATTCGGCACAAATTTATATTCATTTAATATCCAATCAACATTAAAATAATTATGTTGTATATTTTTTAAAATTCCAATAATATATATACATATATATATATATATACTTGTGATATCTGTTTCATTGAATGAAGCCACATCGGATTATGTTGATCTTGTACTTCTTCACCGTTGATTTATGCTCATCACACATCTTTATATGTTTGGCACATGAATGTATCGTAAGTCAAAAAATATATATATTGAAATTTAAGAAAAGTTAATTTGGTTTATATTGTATTTATTAGTTTGGTGTATATTGACGTTGCGTGTGGTCCAGCCTCAGATAAATTTTAAAAATATACATATAATTTTTATGGATTATAGAAAAAATAAATAATTTATATTTTTGTTAACTTAATTTTATTATTTATAAATTTAATATATTATTTTTATTATTTTATTATCTATATCAATATTTTATAATTAATAGAAACTAATTTTAATTTTAATCCTTCTTATTTTGATTTTAATTTTATTCCTTTATACTTTGATTTCTGACTTATATATATTCAAGATGTGAATAATTTTTTTATTTTATATTTTATATTTTCTATAATGAATAATTTATTTTATCTTTTTTCAAATAAAAATATATTATAATATCTTAAACTTCATTAAAAAATCTCAAAGGATTATTTTTAAATATATTTTATTATCTTATAATTATACATGTTGATATAAAATAAAATATTTTTAATTAGATTAATATGATTCGATCATAAATATAAAAGAAAAAACTTTAATATTAATGTAAATAAAGAAAAGCTAAAAATTATTAATCTTTTTATAATGTTTTAAGAAAAACTAGACAAGTAATCCATAGAATTGGTGATAGAAAGGGGGATGCATGGCTTCAATTGGCAGCAGCAATCATTACCAAATTTATGCCTTTTTAAAATGGAAAGGTAGTATAATTTATTAAATAAATAAGTGACATAAAATGATAGTTATATAATTAAAAATGAAATAATTATTGAGGGTAAAGATTAGAGTGTGGGGGCATGCATGGGATGGAGGACAAATGAGGTCCAAACAAAATGCATGATCCGACATATATGGAAAGACTCATAATGCATGGGATAATTACAGCTGAATCCAGCTGCCTCTTTTTCACCTTTTTATTCCCTTTTTCTGATGTCCAAAACAATTGTCCATTCACAAATATCAATTGTTTTCTTATTTCTCGAATATCATTAATATTTATTTACTCATATTCGTATTTAAATTATTATTATTATTATTTTTTTTTTTTAATTGAAGAAAAGGGTATGAACCGACACTTATGGCAATTATTGTGTGAGGAGTAAGTGGAGGCACAGTTTCCCTTGAATTTTTAAATTTCCACTTTAATTTACCTCGGAATCATATGCACGTGGCTATCCATTTTTTTCAGAAACAAAAACTTTATCTCATTAGATTTTTTTTTTAACAAAAATATAGTAGCATATTAAAGATTAATATCTAGCTGGAGCAGATCCAACAAGGAGAAAGCTTAACATTATATTTCTGCTTAAGTCATCCAATCTGCAACAGCATTCGCATATCTGTTAACATGAACAAAAGAAACAAAAGCAAATTCTTCAAGCAGATTATTAATTTCTAGAATAATAAGTTCTACCTCTCAAAAGATCAAAGAACCCTTATCTGTAAGAAAGTTAACTAGCAATATATTATTTGACTCAAAAATAGTAAAATTAGCCTTAATAGAAATTGCAGGACCGCCTGCTTCAAGGCTAAGGCTTCGGCTAGTAATGGGGAAGAACATGGAAGAGTCATTGCAAGATCCTCTAATAGCATACCCTGATGGTTTCTACAAATAACTGGTTTCTACAAATAACAGCAACGACAGCATTTGGCCCACTATCTTTGTATGCTGCATCTACATTGAATTTTAAAATGTTCAATGGTAGGGTAGTCCACTTCACATCACAATTGGATATCCGTGAAGCAACGAGAGGTCTGCAGCCTGAAGAAGAAGTTTTCAGTTGCAAATCAAGGCTATGAAGCCATTCCTGGACTGCAGTTCTGCATCGAGAAACAAAGACCATAGGAGAGGGAGCTATCATCTCAAAGATTGCTTTGTTGCAAGCCTTCCATATATACCAAGCAGTAAATGCAATGTTGTTCATGAAATCTGCATAAGAATCTCCCTGTATAGATATCAAAAGATAATCAAACCAAGCACGAAAAGAAGCAATATGTTTGTGAGTTGGGATGAACCCAATATTCATAGCAAACCAAGTGGCACGAGCATGACTACAATAAAACAACATATACTCAGTAGTTTCAATCAAAGAATCACATGATGGACATGATGCCGAAACAACTATATATCAACGATGAAGGTTCCTATAAGTGGGCAAAAGATTATTTGATGCTCGCCATAAGAAATGTTTTAGTTTCGGCAGGATAGGGAGTTTCCATAATCTCCCCCAAAAGCTAGAACAACCAAAAGTAGAAGCATTTTGATGACGATCATGACGACCATCAACTTCTTTAATTAAAGTATGATAAATAGATTTAAGTGAAACTACCCTTTACTTATCAAAGTGCCAGATGATCTTATCCTCTGCATTCAAAGGGCCCACCTGAATTTGCCTAATAGCTTCCACTTCAATAGGCAAGAAGAGAGCATTAAGTAAATTAGGATTCCAATTAAGAGAATTATGACTCCTTAATTGAGAAACAAAATTGACATTACAATGCCTAAGCTTGGAAGAGAGGTCGAAATTTTTGCAGGCTGGAGATCCAAGCATCAGTCTAAATATTGATATTCCTGCCATTATTTACATGCCAACGACAACGACAACCAATTAAGAGAGCATCCCTTCCCTCCAGAATACTACCCCAACCCCATGAGGCTCTGAAACCCTTCTGTGCTTGCCAGAAATCACCATGATGGGAATGAGGAAGGGTGATGGAAAGTATGATGTTGAAGAGAGGGGAGTTGGGTGCAATATCACTTCGCTTTTTTGCCATTTAATTCGATGATATCATATTACTACTTCCTATAGTTTTTGCTTTATCAAATGCTTTCATCTTCATATCACCACCTTTTATATTTTTTAGAGTATACAAAGTTTGATTAATTTCAAATTCTATAATTTCATTCATTTTAAATAATTTAATTTATGTAAAATTTGAATTTTATATGTATAATTCATAGAATAGATTATTTTAAAAATAATTTAAAATATTTATGAATTATTCCCTTCATCTCACTTTAAATGTCATTTTCAAAAATATTTAGTTTATAATTATTTGAATTTATAGATACATCGCTAACATGATGAGATAGCTAAAGATCTTAAAACTGCGGGGAAATGGAACAAGTAAGTAGTGGATAATGGAGCCCATAGGCCACAGCCCATTCTCAACTCCATGCAATTCTCGGATCCAAATTTTAGTTCCATTAATTAATTAAATAAATCGCATCAATCCAAGATTTTACTTTCTTGAAAATCCATGATTTTTAAATTTATGACAATAAAAATAAATTCTTTTTCAGAGATATCTTCTCACTGAATTACTTTTTTGTGAAAATTGAATCGAGTAATTCTCAATACTCTTTTCAATAGAAATTGAGTCCTTCAATTTTTTTTGTTAATCTTTTTAAGAATAATTGGCCATATATCATTTTTTATTAAATTTTTAAACTTTTGTTATAAATTTTTCAATATTTTAAAAATTATTAAATCCCGTATTTTAAAATAACTATTCTCACATATTTATGGTTTCAAATTTTTTAAAAAATATCAAAATTATTAAAATTAAAATAAACTTAATTGTCTCTTCTTTTATTGTATTTTCTTAATTTTTTATTATTATCCTCATTCTTCTTCTTATTTTATAATATTTTTTCCAATTTTCTATTTTTTAATTTAAATATCGTTATTTTTTTATTTTTTTATTTTTTTGTTTGCTATTTTATATTCTTTTTATTATATATAGGATTGTATCCTGATATATATATATATATATTAGTTATTATATATTTCATAGTTGACATTTGATTTATATTATTATATATATAAATATCATTTTATCAGAGTATGGTATATAATATTTATTTATTTATTTTTATTTATCTATCATAATAGAAAATAACATATAGTTAAAAATATGTTAGATAATATATATTTATATATATTAGAGTTTCATTAATACATATTAATATTAATTATTTAATATATTTTTTATATTATTTTTTATAATTTTTTAAATATATTTAATTATAACAAAATATTTTATATTATTTAAAATTTAATCATAATACATCTTTTACTTATGATAAATTTATTATATATATTATTTTTATGATACAATTTTTATCATCTTAATTTTTTTATTATATATATTGTTTTAAAATTATATTGTAACATACAATTGTAATTTAAATAAAATTTAATTATTATATATATTATTTTTATAAAAAATTGTTGATAACCTTAACATTTTTTTTATTATGAATTTTAGATCCAAGATTTTAATGTATGTGTTTTGTGCGAGTCAATTTAAATTATTTACAATTTTAAATAAATTTTTCATATTTGTTACGAATATACCATTTTGTGTTTATTGTATGGTATCGTCATACAGTTGACTTTATCAAGTCAGATTAACTTTCCCGTGTGTGGTACGGGTGTACCATTGCTCACAAGAAACTTTGTTTGTCAGGAAATTTAGTTTGGTACGGATATATCATTACTCGCATGAAATTTTACTTGTCAGAAAAATTATTTCTGTATGGACATATCAATGGGTGGTACGACCATACCAAGTTTTTACCTTATGTTTGAATTTGTGTTTTTGAATTGGTACGGGTGTACGGAAACCCATACGGTCATACATGACTTTCCAGATTCAATTTAAATACTGTTTGACGGTTCTATTTTTAAAATATACACTTTCTATTCAAATTCTAACGATTATTTTTGTAGAGCAAAGCTTCATTTAAGCAATGAACTTCAGTAGCAAATAAGTTTGCTTTGTTGTATTGTAATTTTAGTATTGTAAACTCTTTTTGTGTTGTATTCCCATAACCTAAATGTTAGATTTTGTAATTGTGGATTAGTATGAAATTAATGCTTGAGGCATTAACTTGTATGTAAGAGATTAATTATTGTAAGATTGTAATTGTTGTACATTCAATTGTTTGAGTGTGAGTTTGAAAACATTGGATTTAGGATTCATATTGATGAATCCTTTTGTTGTATTGATTGATTGAGATTAGTGAAACTCTAAGAGAATTAGTGCCGAACTATTATAAATTGTACACGTGTTGCCAAATCTGTAGGAATTTCAATAAATAATATTTAAAATTATCAAAATTTTTTATTATTTAAATTATAAAATTAATATTTTAATTAATTTTCTTAAAATAAATTCATATATATTAATACTTTTTTACTATCTTAGTTTATTATATTGAATTTGAATTAAGATAATTTTGATTATATCAATATATTTAAGACATTTTATATTAATATTAATTAATTAATTAATTAATTATATTTTAATATAAAATTTAAAAATTATTAAATAAATATACTCATTTATAATATAAAGTAAAACACACTTGAATATATAAATAATATAGGAATCATATTTTACTTTAAATATATTTTTTTCATAAATTAAATAAAAAATAAAATATTTTTTATCATTAAAATATTGTAATTAATTTTTATTTCTTAATAAAAATAAAATTAAAAATATATGATTAATAAATTTGATATATCATTAATTATATTTTATTTTTCATAAAAAAGATAAATATTTTATAGCATCAATTAATAATATTAGTTTAATTTAATTAAATTTTAAAATTTAACATTTTATTTGAAAAATCAAATTTGTATAATTTATATTTAGATAATTTAGATAAATATTAATTTTATGTTAAAATTATTAGATAAAAATTATTTTAAAAATATTATTATTTAATTTATTTATATTTATTTTTAACAGGTAAAATTAATATTTATTTTTGAATTTGAATATAATTATTTTAAATAAAAATTAATTTTTTTATTTCCCTTGGGTTTTTGAGTGTTTAGTATATTATGATACTACAATAAATAAAATAATAAATAATAAAAAAATCAAATGTTATATATAAAAAAATGACAATTAAGAATAAAACAATAAAGTGAAGAAGAAAAGGAAGAGGAAGGGGAAGAAGGAGAAGAAGAAAGAAGATTCAAAGAGGAAGGGAAAAAAATTTAAGAAAAAAGAAAATAAAAAAGAAAATAACATTTTAACATGTTTGGGTAATTTAATCAACAAAAAAATACAAAAATATAATAAAGCCAGTTGATTAGCAATCGAGAGTTCTGAAATGGCCAAAGGATTCAATTGAACTTTTACAATACATTCAGGGGTGAATGTAACATTATTCCAAAATCAAATATTAAGGTCAAGCATGCCCCTTTTGACAATTCAAACACCCGTCTTCGATAAATTTCATCACCGCGGTCTCTCCTCTGCAACATTTGTTCTGTTTTCTTCTGACGACTCGAGACTGGTAAAGCTTTTCTTCATGGGTTTTTCTTTTTTCCTTCGATATGTAACTTTTGATCTATCTAAATTACTTGGGTTTCTTATTATATCGTCAGATTCAAGTTTAGTTTATGTTAATGTTTTGCTTTCTTTTCGTTGGTTTTAAGGAAATCAATCAGTGATTTTTTTTTTTGTTTATTTCTTGTTTAGTTCTTTGAAGAAGTTCCCAATGAATATGTCAACTAGGCGTAATTTTCGTTATGCTCCCGTTCCTGTTGATGAAGATTATGACAATGGTAATGTTGGACGTGATCCTCGATTCGACTATAAACCTGGGGCTTATGATAAAATCCCTTGGAAATCCGTTGCCCTTGCTCTGTTTTTGCTCTTTCTTGGGATGTTGCTTCTCTTTCTTTCATTCTTCATCTTGACTGGTCATATGGGTGGAGAAAAATCCCAAGGTTATGGTCTTTTGGCGCTTGGAATCCTTTCTTTCATGCCAGGTACATCAAAACATAATGAATATGCGCTATATTTGTCTTTTTATGTTCTTTCTGTCAAAACGTGAAGTTTAATTATAGACGAGGACAGGTTTAGATTGTATATGTGGTATTTTGAAGAATAAGATATCATAGTGGAAGAAGATGAAATGAAATTTCAAATAAGGGTTTTTGTGGATGAACAATAGGTCTATGTTTGATATAGAATTTTTGCATTGAATGTCCTCTGGGATTTTGTTGGGAGGCTTATTATTATTTCAGTTGTAATTAAACTATCAAAGGTAGATTGCAGGAAAGTTAGGAGGATCTGGACTTTGGAAATCTGTTCTAAATGGATGGAACTTTCAAATCCCTGTTACCATCTATCAACTCCTATGTGTTTGAGTTGTTTAGCCCTCTCGCTGCCTCTTAGTCGTTCAAGAAAGCTAATTATTTGTGTATGACCCATTGTCTCTTCCTTTGAGTAAGCCATGTTCTTCAGCTTCTGCAGAAAATAACTTGCTGTCTTCTCCCTTTACCCACATTTGCTATCAAAAGTGAAGCAACACCTAACATGTCTCGCTCTTTTGTCTACAAGTTGAACTTACACTGAGAAACTGATCATGTTAAAATGCTGGTAATTTTGGCTTTTACATTGCAAAACCATTAGAAGGGCCTTATGATTTTCAAATGCACTTACAGATCATAACTCCAAATTGTTAAGAGAAGATGTGGTTCTTAGCATGTCAAAAGTTGTTTATGCTGTAACCCCTGCTGTGTTATGCAATTTTTATAATAACAGTCTGCTCTAGGATGAAGCTTCGGTAATTAACTGACAATTTCCTAAGAGTGGTACTTGTTTTATGCCCATTGAATCCTCCAATCTGCCACAATGACCAAGCCAAGATTAACAATTGCTGAAATCATAGTTTATTGAGCAATAATATCAATAAAAACTAAAGAGGCTTTTCGAAGTCTTGTGTGGTATCTCTGGATATACAGATGGTTTGCCTGCCACTGTTTTAGTTTTCCATTAAGATATAGAAGGAGTGCTCTGATCTTTCTTTCACTATCAATGGTTCGAGATGATTCAATCAGATTACTGATTTTGTGCGTTCAAGAAATCTTTGTTACAAAATTTAGTGTAGATAAAATAACTAGTCTACTCACAGCTTGTGGATTAAATGGTAATTTAGTCTCTGGTTGGTGCCATACGATACTATAATGAATAATTTTCTTTTACATTTGGATTCCTGCCTTTAACTCTGTAGAAAGCATGGCTGACCATATTAAGTAATGATGTTGTGATGCTTTTCATAAATGTTTTTGAAGTTCTGCAAATTTTTTTCCAAACTTATTTAACTTCTCTTAGAAACAAGAGTACTGTCATGTCAATACGTGATGATTCTATAGATGCAGTTGTGAGTATTACATAACAGTTTGAGAGTCGGTAGTTGTAAAGCTAGAAGGTTCCTTGAATCAATCACCTCTAAAACCCACAATCTCGATCAGTTTTAAATCCTCAAAACTTGATCTACTTCACCCAAAACTCGAGAATTTGAAATCCTCAAAATCAATCTACCTAGAGAAACCCACATTCTCAATCAAGCATCACCTACACATTCAAATTCAAACAGTGACAAAATCTCGGAAGGAAGACCATGATTGAAGAAGAAATTGAAGCTATGGCAGGTTTAAGAGGATTTTAGCGACATGATTCGTAGGTCTATTATATTATGCATTCTCCAGAACTTGGGAAAGTATAGGTGTTGATTATATTATGTTTTGGATTGATGGCTGCTCAACGGTCATTGCTAGGATGGTGTAGGAGACATGACGAGTTGTTAAGGTGACCAATCATTAACCATTTTGTTACTCTGTAATTGGGTCTCCCCGTCATGGAATTTCTTCCCTTTTCTTGTTCAATAATTTGGCTTCTCATAGATTAGTATGAATAGTTGCTACCCATGTGGTTGTTAATGGTAGGCTACCAAACTAGTAAGCATTAGTAAAAATATTAATGATTCAAATAGATAATTTAGTCCATGTAGTGCATTTATTTTTACCAAATCATATCTTGTAGAAATTCAAACTTGCATGGAAGTAATTGGTTTATCCATAGAATAATCATGTAATCTTCTTGTAAGAATCTTCAATTGTATTTTTCATACACAAACATCTGACTTTAGCATCGTTGCTTCAGATTTCAGATTCCATTAAGCTTATATTATTATGTTCGTAAACTAACCGCTATGTTGTTGTCATTTGGCTGCGGGTTCCAGGCTTCTACGAAACTCGGATAGCATATTATTCATGGAGAGGTGTAAAGGGATATCGTTTCGCGTCTATTCCAAATTTCTGAAATGTGAAACTATGTAGTGTTTGCAGTAGATACCACTTGTAGTTTTGCTGTTGATACCGGCATTATAATTCTCACATGCTTATCGTGTAATTCGTTTAGTTTGTTTTAGAGCCTTGGTTGTTTCCAACTTCATGTATGGGTGGGTAAGATCATCTTATTGGCAATCTTTGTTGTTTCTTGTTCTTCATTTCGCAAGGCTACCATAAATAATCTTGGGTGATATGCATCAAACTTGTTGCCTTTCCCTTGGCCTTTTAAGTCCTGTGACATATCTCTTTTGTTGGAAAATACCCGTTTTGCTTGCCTCGGAGGAACCTACCCGGGAAGGAAAAATTATAGAATGAATTATAATTTTTATATAAAATGATATTATACGATAAAATAAAAGTAATGTTTTCTTTTCAGTTTTATGATTTTATTCACATTATAAATTTTAATGTTTCTTTTTTCATCCGTTATTTTATATTTTTATATCTTAACATGAAATATCCAAAATATAATTTCATTAGAAGTCTATTTAATTTATTCAATTGAATTGAGTTTTATTTATTTATTTATTTATTTATTGTTAGTGCATTATTTAATATAAAATAATTATTTACTAATAATTTTATTCTCACACTTGACAATATAATTAATAATAGTAATTATTATCATTATTTCATTGCATATTAAATCCATAATCATACGAATACATTTTTTTAAAAACAGAATCGGGTATTTTATTAGTACATATAATAAGATTTTTAATATGAAAATTTAATAACTCATTGGTATGTATGTTATACCGAATCTAATTTAATCACATATGTTTTAGATTTTATATTATGATATGAATGCATATGGAATTGATTATTATTTCATAGTAATATTACATTACTTTAATTTAATATAACTAAAATAAGATTTAACATTTGATTTAAAATAATAGATATATACAAGTAAAAATTAATATTTATATTAAAACACAAACAAAACAAAATCAGTACTTAGATTAAAATAAAATTTGGAATGTATCCAGACTATTAATGTATTTAAAATATGGTAAAAATCAATAAAAAAATCATACATCATTGCTTTGCTCATAGACATTGTTATAATCTAAAAGAATTGACATCCTAATATACTATTATGCAGTGATCATTTATATGAGTGTATATGTATATAATATTAAAAACCATAATTTTATTAAGACATATTGGATTTTCAGATATTGATATTGATAGCAGATTTTTTTTTTAATTTTAAAAAAGGGTTGACGTGAAGTTGTTAATTTATTTCGATAAGAACAAGTTGAAAAAATACAGTAAATTACATTACTAGACAACAAGTGTTGTCTACTCGTATATGACTCAGCGGTGCCATCGACCAAACAACCTTATGATTGATTATATTAATTTTCGCTAAAATTAACATTGGAGTAAATAAATAATTATATATATATTTTTTTTTATAACAAGGCAGTCGTTAATATTAGTAACATTGAAATCAGGCGTGGACGAGTATTAAATTAAATACATTTGGTATGCTTTTTTTTTTATTCTATTTTAAAATTATATATTTTATTTTATAGCTAAATGTTTGGATTTTCCAATTTTAGCCTCCAATTTCATGAGAATAAATGTGTATATTAGGAGAAGAGCAGGGGGCAGTGACGTAAAATGGCGACAATTTGGTGATTTTAACAAGAAAATGACTATATTTTTTAATCATAAATAGAACCATAAATCGAACTATCCAAGAACTAAATCTTCAATCTCTTTCTCTCTCTTTCTCGGGATTTTTAATCTTAGTCATTCTTGACCCCTTGATTCTCCGTTTATCGGTAAGTTCCTGCGATTTTATTTCAATTTGAAGTTTGATTTCTTAATTCCTTTTCTTTTTTTTTTTTTTTTTGAATTTTGTTCGAAGATCTGTACGAGGGTTTGGAATTTAGTTTTCTTTTTCATTTTGGAGGAGTTGAGATTTTATTTTTGGTTTGTAATCAAATCTTTATTTGATTTGTTTTGTTCATAGTTCGGATTTTATTTGAAGCTAGTAATAAGAGTGATAGAAACTAGGACTGGGAATGTGGGTGTATGGGTTTTATTCTTTTATTTTTTGGTTCAGAGAGTAATTTGGGGATTAGGGCTTAGTTAAGAGAATTTGAAACATGTAAAATTGTTTTAACTATTTTGAAAAATATATAATAATAGCAGTAGTAATGATAATTGGCTATGTTAAATTGCTTTGAGGGATGTGATTTTGGTGAAACGCATTCTTTTTTTTTTTAATGAAATTCACTGTGTTTGAAGAAGTTATTTCATGTTTGATTCTTTTTGTGTTGTAAGACCTTACAGGACAAAAGAGAAAGGAAAAAATGCTTGCTTTTATTTAATTTTATTTTCCCTAATCCTTCTTGATGCTTCTATTCTACAAAGATGTGAACAAAAATAATTTACTGGAAGAGTTATGCTTTTTTTTCTCCCCCTTGAGAACGATGATTTCATCGGTACGCTCTCATAGATGTTTGAATTGTGTGTAATTATGCGAAAGTAAGTTTTACGGGTTTAGACGATGATGATGTTCTTTCTTTGTTATGAATGATGGTTGGAAGGAACATCTGTTTCCGCATCCCTTGCTTCATGCTTATGCAAATATTATTATGTTAATTTAACTGCTCCCTTCACTGTTTTGTTGGATATCGTACTTGTGATATAGGAAAATGGATGGGTCAACTCACCGAGGCGGCAGTAATGCTGATGTATTTTTACCAAATTACAAACTTGGCAAAACTCTTGGAATCGGTTCATTTGGCAAGGTGAAAATTGCAGAGCATGCATTGACGGGCCATAAAGTTGCTATCAAGATACTTAACCGAAGGAAAATAAAAAATATGGACATGGAAGAAAAAGGTCTGGACTGTGCTTTCCCATTCAAATATTATCATTGTGTTGTCTATAGGGGGCTTATATATTTTTTCCACTTTCTCTTTCTTTTTTGTAGTGCGAAGAGAAATAAAAATCTTGAGGTTGTTTATGCACCCTCACATTATAAGACTCTATGAGGTTATAGAAACTCCAACTGATATTTATGTTGTCATGGAGTATGTGAAGTCTGGGGAGCTATTCGATTATATTGTTGAGAAGGGTAGGCTACAAGAAGACGAGGCACGCAATTTCTTCCAGCAGGTATGAATTTTTATTAGCATGCAGTGCATATTCCCCTATGGTTTAACATCATTCACAATTTGCTTAGTGGGCCAATTCTTGTATGGATTCAGATAATTTCTGGTGTGGAATACTGTCATAGGAACATGGTTGTTCATAGAGATCTCAAGCCTGAGAATTTGCTTTTGGATTCTAAATGCAATGTGAAGATAGCAGATTTTGGGTTGAGCAATATAATGCGAGACGGTCATTTTCTAAAGACAAGTTGTGGAAGCCCAAACTATGCTGCACCAGAGGTGTGAACTTTTGGCATCTGTTTAAGATGGATTTCTGAAGTTTGAAGTGGCATAAAAGTCTTCCTCAATCTAATATATTCATACTAACCTGTCTTATTCAGTGATCTTAATCAGAAGCATGTGTTGTTCTTTCTGTAGGTCATCTCTGGGAAACTGTATGCTGGGCCTGAAGTGGATGTATGGAGCTGTGGTGTTATTTTGTATGCTCTTCTCTGTGGTACCCTTCCTTTTGACGATGAAAATATTCCCAACCTCTTTAAGAAAATCAAGGTATCACAATTTTGTTTGAATCTGAATGTACATCTGTATAGTTGCTTATATGTTGGCAGGAAGTCCAACTGCCTGGTTTTGCAAAGTCACTGTCATTATTCAGTGTGTTAAGTCAATTGCCTTTGTTTTATGTGCAATCATAGTTTGTTCGAGTGCTGAAAGATATCTTTTGGTTCCTCTGATTTTCTTTATGATTTTTTGTAGAATTATTGCTTAGTTAATTCAGAACCATTGAGTGTCAGTTTTATTCATAAATTTGTTTTACAGATTGTTATGTGCAAATGGGATAAAACTATTGTGCTTGAACCCACATCATTTTTGTCCTTTAGGGTGGGATATATACTCTTCCTAGCCATTTGTCACCTGGTGCAAGAGATCTGATTCCTAGGATGCTTGTGGTTGATCCAATGAAGCGAATGACCATCCCTGAAATCCGTCAGCATCCATGGTTCCAAGCTCGTCTTCCGCGTTACTTAGCTGTCCCTCCACCAGATACAATGCAACAAGCGAAAAAGGTCGGGTAATTTTAAATGCATAATTGGACAATTATTAAGAATTGACCATGATTCAGGTGTTTGTTTAAGTTAACATTAATGGCCTTGTTTTCTTATGTAAGGTGAAAAACTAGGGTGGGGTTTGATAGTTCATGCTTGATTGTTATGATGAGGATTTTGATACATTTAAATAAATACAATTTTCATGAGATCTATCATGGCTCTGAGTGGCCTCCTTTCATTTGTAAATATATGATAATTGGATTTGGATGTAAATTGATTCTTTTACTTCTTAGGTAAAAGTAATAGCGAGGTACTTCTAATAATTTAGATTTTACTTTCTAGTAAAATTCTGAGTGTAAGAGTTGAAGTGCTTCTATCATATTTTCAAACACTGGTTGTTATGTTACCAAGGGCTATGCAAGCAACCCATTGTAGCATTCTTGTCTATTTTGCAGATTGATGAAGAGATCCTTCAGGAAGTGGTCAAGATGGGATTTGACAGGAATCAACTTATTGAATCCCTCCGCAACAGATTACAGAATGATGTTTGTGTTCTCTTCACAGCTTTTCATAATTGTTCTTTAGGCTCTTTGTGCCAGCAATAACTAACTGTTCTAATTACTTGCACTGATCCCAGGCAACTGTTGCATACTATTTGCTATTGGACAATAGGTTTCGTGTTTCTAATGGCTATCTTGGAGCTGAGTTTCAGGAAACTATGGTGCGTGTTCTTTTTTTTATTTATGTTGTAAATGCATTACTTAGAACTTCAAATCAACACCTGTCATGAGTTTTCTAAGGAATTCTAGCACAGATGACCTGCCTTAAAAGCAGCTATAATGTAGTGCTAGCATGCATATTTTTTCTAGTGTTCTTTACTCACAAGCACATACACTTGTATGTTTATGTGTCTATATATGTATATATATGCATGCATGTATTTTAGTTGTTACAATAAGATTCCCATGGACTTATATTTCAATTACAGGACTATGGTTATAACCGCATGCATTCAAATGAACCTTCTTCTCCAGCTCTTGGGAATCGCCTTCCAGGATACATGGATCAAGGATTGAGTTTAAGATCACAGTTCCCAGTTGACAGGAAATGGGCTCTTGGACTTCAGGTTAAGTTTTTCTTTCAAGATTAGTGAATGTTGCTGGGAGTTGATATAAACTGCACGTGATGTATGATTGCCTTGATATATGTTTGTGGTTGCTTGTAGTATGGAAGAGGAGCAAGTGGTCCGGACTTCTCTTGGTGCTTGGCTGCAATAATTTGATTGGCTTCTGTAGATTTAGTTTACTTGTTCACTTATTATTGTTAAGGTCTAGGCTGCTAGTTTAAGTCTATCTGGATATGTGGTGTTTGTACTTGGCGATGGAGTGTGAGGCTATGTTTTTACTTCTTGAGTTTAGCTAAGGCTTGCAATGAGCTACTTAAATTTTCTGACAGTTGTAATTATCATATTTATGTTGTTTTATATGACAGTCACGTGCCCACCCTCGTGAGATAATGACAGAAGTCCTCAAAGCTCTACAAGAACTCAAAGTGTGTTGGAAGAAAATTGGTCACTACAACATGAAGTGCAGGTGGAATCCTGGTCATCATGAAGGCATGATTAATGACTCTGTACTCAATAATCATTTCTTTGGAGAGGAATCCACAATTATTGAGAACGATGGTGTTGCTAAGGCACCAAATGTGGTGAAGTTTGAAGTGCAGGTATGAACCCTAATTTATTTATTATTATTATTATTATTATTGATATTGTAGTTCTGCAGCTGGTTTGTAGATTTCTTAGACCCCTCGTCTCAGTAGTTTGAAAAGACAAAAACTTTTGAGCTTCTTTGAAAGCTCATAATTGCTAGAATTGGATCTTCCAAATTCCAACCAGAAAGGATAAGGCATTTTTTGAGAAATACATGCTAGAATTGATTGGTGAATGGATTGTAAACAATTATATTGTTGGCATCTTTGGGTTTTTGTTGATCTGCAAAGATAATTTACCATAAGCTTTTAAAATTGCAAGGCTTTAAACGATGCACTATTGGTTCAGTGGCATTTTTCATGCCATTGCCTGTGTAGAAAAATGATTAAAACATTTTGATTTTGGTAGATGACTCTCTAAACATAGTGCTGAATGCTCTTTGACAGCTTTACAAAACTCGGGAGGAGAAATACCTGCTGGACTTACAAAGGGTGCAGGGGCCACAGCTTCTGTTCTTGGATCTTTGTGCGGCTTTTCTGGCACAGCTCCGAGTCCTTTAGCTTCAGAAATAGTAGGCTCTCAAGAAGGCATCTATCCACGGATCTCTTGTTACGCCTGTGAATAAGAAATCACGATGTATATAAACTGTCTTTCAGTTGCAATTCTTACGAGTAACTATACTCTTTCCCTCAATTTTAAATGTGGGTAATTGTTGTGTGAAGGCAAGCCAGCATCCAACATTGAAGTTGGCCGTATCAACCGCAGTCTGTCTTTTTTTGGACAGTGTTTTTAACTAGGATTTGCATCCATGTCGTTAACCCTTATGGGGAATTCCATCAACTTCTAAGGATAATCTCTTCTTATATTGGCCTTTCCTCTGAGTAAAGGATGTAACCGTATTGCCATTTTTGTGCATCCAATTGTTTTTGTAATTATGCATGCCAAATACGTGCGCTCTCTTGTCTAGTGATAGTGTCAAGTCTTGATCATGAAACTGAACCATTGTACCTACGTATGGTACATGGACGTGTACGCTACTCCAGCGACTTGATTCTTGATGTTTGAACTAAGATCGCGATTATTTCGTCAATACCTTGAAGGAATGATGTGTAATAAACATACCCGAATTCCTGACAGAAACAATCCACTCTTTAATAAAGACGAGGGTAATTCTATTACATTTTAGTTACAATTCTCTACTATCTATCGGATCCTATTGACTTGTACTTGAACATTTGTTGATTTCTACTTGTATAATTCAAGTGTTGCAGCCACGCTTCAAAACATAAGCTTAATGATTATAATTTTCTTCTATTGGATTAAACTGTGACTTGAATCAGTTAACGAAGCAGATTGGTGGAAGATCGAGTGAGCTCCAGAGTGACAATTCACTGTCATTGTTCAATGAAGATGATGATGATGCTGTTGAAAAATCAGAAGAGTTCTGCGGATTCTCCTTCTCATTCTTCTCCATCACACCCCCAGTCATTTCCTCTGCTTTACTCTCCATTCCTGATTCTTCTCCCGCATGTTCGTTTGAGAGATTGGTCACTTGAACAGACCTTTCAATTCCCATTGCTTTTCCTGATCCAAGCTTCAATCTTAGACACTCGGGAATTCCACTGAACGCGTAAAGAGAAGCAGAGATTTTCCTCTCGTATTTCATTCTCTTAATTGCCGCTCTAAACATTGAAGGTTCATCTACATGGTTTTCTGCCTCCACAAGCTCCTCAATCTCTTCAGCAATGTCAAAAGGACAGTAATAACAAGTTGATTCCACCTGATCATCAATAAATCGGAAATCCAATCTCCTTGTATCAGTCCCTCCTCCGCCTCGTTCTTCCTCTTCAGCTTCACCTCCTGAATTATTACCATTATCACCCCAACTATAGTCCAACTCCAGATCTCTCACTTCATCTTTTCCCTCATTTAAACATGATTCAAAACTACTCTTCATGTGATCATTAAAAAAACCAGTGAACTGGTTGTCTGACAAATCTGTCGCCCCTTCCTGGTACCCTCCTAATTCTTGCTTTTCTGCTCGATCATCAGGCAGAACGTTTGCCGATGAACCAAAAGCGGAACTCTGTCTCTGTTGGAGTCTATGAAGTAGAAGATTAGTAATCTTCGAAGAAAGAGCTGAAGTAGAAGAAACTGAGCAAGGCCAGAAATTTGTTCTTGTATTGGAACCACGAAGCAAGCAAGCAGCTTCGTCATAAGCTCTAGCAGCTTCTTCAGCAGTATCAAAAGTCCCCAACCAAACTCTTATTTTCTGTAGAGTATCTTTAATCTCAGCAACCCATCTTCCTGATGGCCTTTGTCTGACACCAACGAATCTTTTTCTAGCTCTCCTCACACCTCCTAACGCTGCTTCTTTCACCATTTCTTCCCAACCCATTGTTCCTTCACTAGAGCTCTTGTCCTGATCAGAATTTTCAACACTGATCTTTCTCTTCCTGCCCATGCTCACAGTCTATGTTCTTGGAAGTTGTGATTGGTTTTTGGTCATACGTAAGTGTGCTGGGAATCTATATGAAATGGAGTGAAGATTCTGTCAAATGAGACGGAAGAGCTGGAATTGTCATCTTGCGTTTGTTCATGTCTCTTTGTTGACTGTGGAGTAACCTTGGCATCATCAAGACTCGAAGACGGATGTTCATACCCTTTCCTAATTTATTACTTAAATCTGTACACCATGAAATCGTCAACAAGAAATTCTCGTTGCTCCACGTGGCAGCTAACCCATTTCCTTCTTCTTGAACCAATTTGCGTACCCTCTTAATCCCCTTCTTAATTTTTCATTTTAAAATAATTATTCATTTAATATATCAAAAAAATAATTTACAATTTTCATTATTGAATTTAAAATTTAGTTAAAATTATAATCAATTCGTTTTATTAATTAAATACGTTTCTTTTCCTGTCAGCCTTCCTGTCATATTGAACGAGGTAATTGCTGGCATAACAGAAACATTAATGGCAAACTTTAGGCATGAAGCAGTTTAAAATTGTGCGTCAATGGCAGTACTTAATGGGGTTTACCTTCCAAATGTTTTGTGATGCCAGTGCCTCGATCTGGTGATCTTTACGTTGCTGTCGGCCATTTAACTGGAGAGCTCTCCAAGGAAGAACTATCTGACAATGGCGGAAAACATAGTGAGAAGATGCATGAGTTAGTAGTTCCTGAGATTCTCAAGAACATTCTGTTTCTGATGAAGATGACAGCGACGTCTCTTGCCAAGCATTGATATTGGTGGGGTGGGAATAGTTTCTGGAAGCTGAGATGATACCATGTCAAGAACTCGTGTCCATTTTCATGATCAATGGTGTTTCCAGAACACGAATAAGAACAGATACATGCAAAACAGACTGAACCTAATTGTATGATAGAGGATTGAAGATTATACTTTTGATTCTTTTAAACAATAGAACCTTAATAATTATTTGCTGAGAGTTCCACTCTGTGATGGTACACTGCTTGGCCGATACCTGTATCATCTGACTTTACAATCGTTATGCGGAAAATGGTATCCTCAGGGCCATTCTTTGAGCAAGCCAAGGCCTTCGTGGATCGGGGTCGATGAAACCATGAGCAAGAAATTCCTCGGCTTCTTCGTTGATCAGTTCTCTCGCCCACGCCACTCGTTTTGACGGGCAGCTACCAGGTCCGAAACATCTGCAGTTCGTCATTGCATTGAAATTTCATCAAGATATCCCAGTACACAAATCTTTCTCTGGATTATTACAGTTTAAGCTTATGTTATTTACTAAATAAGTTCAAATGAACCTTCACTGAATCAAAAACTTGAAGTGGTTCATGAATAATTCTGACTCATATGCAATCCTATGCTGTTATTCCTTGCATTCACAGGGAAACTGTTCTCATGCATTCAGAAGTAGCAATATCATTTCACAAAGGTAAAGGCAAAAGTTAAATAAATAAGATGAAAGTCACGCCTGCCGAAGTTGGATAAATAAAAATCACTGGGAGAAACTATTGAACATGTGGAAAATTTTAACATTAAAGTAACACTCCTAAGCCTGCAGACGCAGCAGGACTGCAAGGTAAAAGCAAGGAAATGGTTTCACAGAAGATACCTGTACTCATAAAAGCATGCGCTTCTCTCATTCTCAGCTTTGCCCCAGTTATTCCACCCCATATGTCTGACACAATGATCCATATACGTGTATGCAAAGACCACCCGTCCAAAGGGCCCCCAAGGACGCCCAAGATATGTATACGTAGCCCCTCCATTGCCAGTGATCACACATCTACAACAAACGCCAATGATCATTCATATAAAAACTAAACAGCCTATCACATCTAGTTCGTGACTCTTAAGATTCAAACTAGTGGACCAAAATGATTAACCCAAGTTAACTAGGAGTTGTAGCTTGAACTTTATAAACTCATTTTCCTTCTCTCATGAATGTGAGATATGACGGAAAACACCCGTGCAAAGTGTTGATGCCAACTGACAACTCGTCTTATGAAAAGTTAAGATCAGTTAACATAAGATAATACGTTTAAGGTGCCCAAATGTAAAATTTAGCTTATATTACAAAAGCCAAGATTGGTATATAAAGGAGAGGCTAATGAAGCACACCTCAAAAACACATAACCAGTTGATTCCTGAGAAGATTTTCTGCTTTGTGCAGTTATGAAACCAGGTGACTTGCAATGTATATGACAATGCTCCAAGAGTGCAGTGCTATTCCCGAAAATGAAGTCCACGCTTCCTTCAATATAACAATTTTTCAAGTACTGCTTCCCGTAATGCAAATATAGCGTATCCTGCATAAACGTTTCGTAAGAAGGTGATCCATATTAGAGAAGGATTAAAACGATCAATATCTCTGCTGGGATGCAGAAATGATATAAGACAGTTAAACCCTAAATTTTGAGATCAGAAAAAATTTCACACTCGAACCAAATTGTACATGATTTCTGACGTTAAACTTCATGCTATTAGTTTAATTTTTCCCAAATGATCATAGTTTTATCGCTGGGTAGATTGCGAATAATTTGCTCAAATGGACCAACAAACATACCTGCCACCCAAGAAACCTACAATTATAGAAGGCGCACCTATCAGCTGTCACCCTCACTGCCACAGCCTGACCTGAACCCTGAAGAAAAGGCAAATATTAGCAAAAACAAGAAGTAAATTATGAAATAATCTTAGCATTCAAGTTAAAAACTTCATTACGGATGTTGGTTTCTATGCAAGCCAATGCCTGGAAGGATAGGTCTTCCTTTCAAATGAAGTTACAAATTGGACTCAAAAGCTCATCCGTCATATGAGCAAAATCCCAAATTCTAAAACACTCATACAACAGATCAAAAGCTTCGATCCTTTCAGCAAATGCAACAGGTTAAACTTAACACATCCTAAAAAGAAGCTAAAAAAAGAACAAAATTTTTACTTCAGGAGAAGAGTTTTCAAAAGTGATATTCTCAGCAATGAAATCTTCCCCTTCCACAATCACACTCCCACATCCAAAAGTCCCAGTTCCAATAACTCTAGCATCCTGCAAAAAAAACACCCAAATTCCCAAAATCAACGACCACCATTCCTGAACAAATCTATCAAATAGCCAAGTAGGTGTATTAAACGGACCTGGTGATGATTAATCTTGGTGGCTGTATTATCCCAGGTAAGCACAGTTTCTTCAGCCATTAAACCAGCTAGAGTGATGAGATTCTTGGTTTTGGGAACATACACAGGCTGCTTGTATATTCCAGGCGCTACACGAATCACAGTCCTGCACGTGTTGCGTAGTGGCACGGCATCTATAGCTTCTTGTACTGTCCTGTAATCACCGGAGCTATTTTGGGCCACCGTCAGCACTCTGTTACTTGCCATCGATGAAAGATGCTCTCTTTCTTTCCTATTACTTTCTGACACTTTGGTGTTTGAAATGGCGATGCAATCGAACACGGTAAAGAGGCTAAGGAAAGGGTTAAGAATGGAATTTCATTTGCTGGGTAAAGTGTTTATCGGAATCGAATCCACTTAAGAGGGAATTTCGTCAAAAGTTTGAACCTTTCTGCGTTGTCATGACTTGTACGGTGTCGGTCTCTCTGATTGAAGCAGATCAAAATCTTCAAGTGGGTCTACCTCTCAGAAAAAACTTGTCCGTGCCACCCTAGATTTTTCCAAAATATTGCACCTTTGGAATTATTTAATTATTTCATAAATACCAAAAAATATTATTGGTATGATATTTCATAATAGAATAAAACAAATAATTTTATACAAGTTTGGTTAATAGTAATTTCTGTATTTTGATCTCAACTCAACGCTGCCTCCATTGCTGAGCTTGCCCGAGCTCAAGTGATGTTGCAGACATAAAATGCACGACATCTTCACTGTTTCACGAAAACTGATTCCATTGCGTATACTCATTTGTCTCTGAAATTGAAGGGACAATTCCTTGTGGAGTACCCAAGTGTGGTATTTTAGGTATACTTTTTGATCAGTCAACTTCCAGTATTACAAGGCTCAATTCTGCAAAATGAAACCGTTATCCAATTCAAATGCTTATTCATGGCTCATCAGCCTCTAAACCAGTGAAACTTCCTGTCGTGCATGAGGGCAATCTCTTACATGGTCAAAAAATTATAAATAAAAAAGTAACTAGTCTCTTTATCAGATGATGGCTTATGACTCGTAATCTGTGTTTGTTGTGAACTTGTATCGATGATTTCTACAGAGTATGAAACCTGGACTCTGTCTGAAGTTTTCTGGGGCATATTTTCCTCTACCACTAAGTGCATCTGGCGTTGGTGGCAAATTAGGGGCAATCCACGAGCAAAATCCACCAATGGCATCATGAAGATATTGAGAACCCAACAGGATGAAAGAGGAAACTTGACACAGAATGTGTCCCCTCGTATCTTTGCATGAAATGCAAATTCCAACTTTTACGCTCCCACCCAGCTGCAGCCTGGATTTTTTATTGCTCCAGTTTCCTGCATTGCCTGTCTTACGTGATTTGCTTCAGGTGTACGGCCTGAAGCAACGTATATATCACGAAGAAGAATATAGTACCCTCCTTCATCTGGTTTTAACTCTAACAACTTCTTCACAACCTTCTCCCCCATATCTACATTACCGTAGGTTCGACAAGCTGCAAGTAAAGCTCCCCAAACAGCATCATTACTTGGAATTGGCATGGTAACTATTAATTGATATGCCTCTTCTAACCGACCTGCCCGGCCTAAAATGTCCACCATGCACCCATAATGCTCGATGCTTGCCTTGATTCCATAGCCCCTCTCCATGCTGTGAAAAAGCCTGTAGCCTTCATCAACCAATCCCTTGTGTGAGTAGGCAATTAAAAGAGCTAGGAGTGTTATTCCATCAGGAGCAACCCCAGCATTCAACATACAACTAAATAGCCCAAATGCATCTTCAGCATATCCATGGTTAGCACAGGCAGAAATGATTGAATTCCATGTAACCAAGCTCTTCCTGTTCATTTTATTGAAAACCCGCCAAGCTCTATCCATACAACCACACTTCGCATACATATCAATCAAGGCATTGCAAAGTGAAACCATCCACCCAAACCCATTTTCCTCGATGTAAGAATGAACATCAATTCCTGTTTCCACATCACCAAAATTGGTACAAGCTGAAATTACACTAACTAAAGTGACCTCGTCAGGCCTTACTCCTGCATCGCTCATTTCCCAAAACAACTCTAATGCATCCCTTGAACGCTGTGATTTTGAATACCCAGAAATCATAGCAGTCCAAGAAACAACGTCTTTCTCTGGCATGTCATCAAACACCTGCCTAGCAAGATCCAGTTCTCCAGCTTGCAAATGAGCCAAAACCAAACCAGACCATGATACAACATCCACTCCGGCTGTCTCATTGAACACTCTCCAAGCTGCTTCTGGATTACCTTTTATCGCATATAAATGAATCAATGCATTTTGAACGAACAAATGTGAAGTAAACCCATACTTAAAAACTCCTCCATGTATCTCATCACACACCAAAACAAAAGAAAAGCGACGGTTTTTGTGCTCTCTAGAGCGGGCTTTTATCAAAAAATTGAAAGTAAATTCATCTGGGTGAACACGATGCTTCCTCATTTGATTAAACAGATAAACACAATAAGAAGGAGATGAGCTTTTAGCATAGCCACGAATTATGGTATTATAGAAAAAAGTGTTTGGTTGAGGAATTTGATCGAACAGGCGCTGAGCGTAAGGTAAATCACCAGAAGGCGAAACAGCAGCAAAGCGAAGCATTTTGCCAAGGATAACGGAGTGGCTGTCGAGGCTTGCAATGATGGATAGGGCGTGAATTTGCTTGAGTTGGCACGTGGACTTGCAATTCTCCGCCATGGAAGCTAAAGTGGAGGCAATGGCAAGTATCGGACGGCATTGTTGCAGGGGCAATAGGTGCATTTAGATGGGTAATTAATTATATAACCACTTGTCCGTTTAGATGAGACCAACCATCGTATTAACCCGCAATCGTCATTGCTACGTTAAACTTTTCTAGGGGAAATGATAATAACCCGTAATGGAACCATGCGGACTTGTTAGGAGAACGTAGGGCTTTTATGTAACAAAATATGTTAATAAAGAAGTTGGGGATAGATAAACCGATAAATCTGCTGAATTCATCAGCCTGGAGAATGAGCACTTGAAAAATGTTTGCAGTTAATATTTAGACCCTAGACCCTTCTCCCACGAAGATGATGCTGATGACCAAACCAAGGATGCATTGATTGTATCTTAATTCTTAGCCTTTGGTACCAAATATATCCTTCCAGTATTCATTTCCTTCAGTTCATTGCTTAAATGAACGGGTTACTTTCCTTCCTACGAGGAATATGAATGTTTTAAATTTATCAAATACTGCAGTGATGAATCAACTTGATTACAGCCATGTGATGTGGGTTAGCTACTGTTTTTATCATTGTTTTTTGAAGAATCGAATAATCGAAGATTTGACATGAATCCGAGAGGGGGCAGAATCATTCAAGTCTAAAATAAATATAGAAATCACCGAAAGCAATAAATGGACAAATATGCGACCACTTCCGAGAAAAAGGCAATCTTAACATTACCTTTTCGAATTTGTTTTTTCATGCAAGTGGGATGTATATTAATATCATCGATACATAGAATACACTTGGTAGAAAGAGTAATCTTTTTGTAGAGAGGAAAGTGTGAATAGCGGTTAATTTATTTAAGTACTTGCATTAGCATTGCATTCATTCTAGACTACTTGAAAATTGACTCCCCACCCCCCCACACATGCATGTTATAAGTTTACATCTTCTGGCATTTATATCCCAGCATGGTTAAGATCCCCCAATCGAAATTTTTGGATTGGTCGTTTGTGTGTGTGCGTGCGTGTGTATAGGTTCACTGTTCTTCTCCACAGATCTCCACTCCAATCTTAAATCATTCACAATGACATTTAACTAGAAGATCAATATCAAAATTTCTGAAGAAAAAATAACTGATGAAGTTCAATCTGCTGATTAAACGTCAATTAAACCACCAAACGAAGCATTGGAAACAAAAGAAACTTGGCAAGAAAAAGACAAAAAAGAACAGGATAGGTGATGAGCCTCGTATTATCCAAACCAAGAATACTCATCTTTCCGGTCTTCAAAGCAAGAAGAGCTCAAAGCCGGATTCCACCAAGTCGTCCTGGCGCACCACAGCTATATGGTCTCCAGGGCTTGGAGTATATCAGCCTTCACATCCTCGAAGCCTTCAACTCCAAAACTGAACCGAACCAAGTTATCTTTAATCCCATACTTCTCCCTCTCCGATTGAGTAAGATCCCTGTAGTATTATTCAAATGGAATACAAATATTATACATAACAAGCGAAAAATGCATCCATTACAGATTAAAGAAACCATTATACTATTCTCACAACATGGAGATGTTTGAAAATTACCAGTAAGACATTATTGCTGGTTGATCCACAATGCTTTCGCACCCACCGAAAGATGGGGCAATGTATGGGATTTTCAGTGCATCAACAAATTTAATGGTGGTCATCAAGTCTCCATCAACCTGAACAATTACACAGAAATCAGACTCATTCACTATTTCTACTTTTTTTTTTTTCCAGTCGTGAACATATCATAGTCCAAGAACTTACCTCAAAACTCACCACACCACCAAAGCCAGTCATTTGCTGCTTGGCAATGTGATATTCAGGATGACTAGGCAAGCCAGGATAATAAACTCGATTCACCTGCAGATATCATTAAAACAATTCTTATTATGAAGGCACAGTGGTTACATATTACAAATTAAGCAAAAATGTCGAGTAGCCTAAATCTTTCCAACAGCATGCTACCGAAAGACATTTCAATGATAATCAAGACTGTCGAGGCAGATGGTATGCAGTTTATGTTACCAGATGCATGGAACAATTTTAAGCTCAAAGATAAAGTTATCAAATTTAACTCTAAAAATCTACACAATCACATACAAGCTTTTACATAACAATGCTCCTTCAGTAGCTTTATATGCTACAATTGGATGTAAATTCTTGTCAAATAAGGTTAACGATCGGAAATTAACAGAATATCATACAAACCTTGGGATGTGCCTCTAAAATTTCGGCCATCCTCAGTGCTGTAGAATTCTGTTGCTGTACACGAAGATGCAGTGTCTTCATGCCTCGAATGATCAGATAGGCAGCATTCTGTTATTAGAAAAAGGGAGCAATATTAAAAGGACTAAACAAATTATATGAAAAGTTTTTGTATGTCCGCTAATTTTTGATCAAAAACAATAAAGAATCGCACAAGTGCAGAATCATAAATATCTTGTTGGGAATACCATCATAGACATAATTCTATATTCTACAGTAAAACACCATTATATCAGATTAAAAAAAAAATTAGAAGTTGATATTATCATTGATAAGAATTGCAGGATACATCAACGCACAGAAACCATGCCCAGCATCTCAAATGATGAAGACAACTCACCGGGTTGAGAGTACCACCCAAAACATGATGCAAATTACGAATTTCCGAAACCAACTTTGTGGAACCACTTATGCATCCAGCAAGGACCTGGGATAGATATTTTCCGATGGCTTTAGATTAGACAAAATGGTACCAGAAATGAACTTGAGTTAGCTGATTAATTAACAAGCTCAAACTTACATCATTGTGTCCACCAATGAACTTTGTTGCAGAGTGCAGAATAAGATCAGCACCAAGAGCAAGGGCCTTCTGATTAAGAGGTGTTGCGAAGGTACCATCTATGCAGACTATTGCTCCTTTTCTGTGACAGAGCTCAGAAACCAACTTGATGTCGACACATCTGAGAAATGGATTGGTAGGAGACTCGGTAAAGAAAAGAGAAACCTGCATGGAAGTCGAGACAAATTACTCTCAATACTCAAAGAAAACTTTCAAAAAAGTATGCTAAGCTCGTTGCATGATTACTGACATTGTTCTTCTCAAGTGCAGCTTCCAGACCTCCAATATCTGCTGGGTCAATCACGGTGGCCTGCATGTAATCAATAACTGATCATTACCATGAATGGATATTCGAAAATGTTAGTCCATAATTCCTAACACAGAGAGGAAACGCCTTGCTCTTCTAAGAGCATATTAATACCAAAACCCTTTTCTTTCTTAAGAAAAGCAACAAGAAAAACTGCCCAAAACAAAGACACGAAACTTGCTCTGATCATTTACAGAAAAGGAGCCATTATTCATTTGTTAACAGCCTCAGATCTTATCGTTTTAAATTAATATAGAACGGAAGCCATTATCAATTTGTTAATTGCTCATATTGGTTTTTGCAAATGCAAGGATGAGGTTGCTCTAACTGATAAAACCTCTGCTAATCCACCCAATAGCCGAAAAGCACTTTGTGCACTACGATTAAAAGGTAAAAAGGACGAGCATTTCTCAAAAAACAAAATGAAAAAAATTATCAAATAAAAAATAAAAAAGCAAAACCTTGATTCATAACAGGTTAAAACAAACTACAAGAACAATACCGTGATACCCATTTTAGGAAGAACAGTCTCGATAAAAATCCTAGTCTTCCTATAGCAATCTGTAGTGGTAACAATATGTCCACCAGCTGGAACTAAAGCCAAAAGCATGACAGTACTAGCACACATCCCAGATGCCATAATCAAAGTCGATTCAGCTCCCTCTAGTGCACTGTTTCATTATAATAAAAACAATAGTTAAACAAAAACCACTCATATATACACAATTCAGATTAACATATTTAACAAAAAAAAGACCTAATCTTTTCCTCAGCAACCACAGTAGTTGGATTTCCATAACGCCCATATTCAAAACTAACACTTCGTTTCTCCTGAAATAAACGATCACAGAATAAATCAATGGAACATTAAATTGAAACTTTATTCCAGTTCATTTCCGATATATAAATATTAAATAAAGAATTTCTGTAGAAATGAATCTAGCCAATAGTTTAGAAAAAAATCTAATAACCAAATATCAGCTGAGAAAAATTAGAGTGAAAGACCTTGAAATCAATCAGCTCTTGAGTTTTTTTGAAGAAGTAAGCAGAAGTATTAACCACTGGAGTCGTAATCGCATCAGTAGCAATTCCCCGACCTAATCTTTCACCTGCATTAATTCATAAATTTGACAAATCAAATCAGATAGATCATTAATTTTAAAAAAATTAAACCGATTCAAAATAACAAATTATTTCAATATTAATATTACTTACCAGCATGAACAGCGATGCTCCCATCGGAGCTCAAGAACGACGAATATTTAACGTCACTACCTAAATCGTTCAACTGTACACTTCCATTTTTAGCCAAAACCACATCCTCATCCCCGGAAGCAATAATCTCAACCGGTTCAGCTGAGGAAATTGCGGCGGCGGCGGAGGAGGCACAGGAGGATGAGTTGTTAGACCACGAAGCAGCGACGATTTGAGCGACGCCGATGTTGCTACAATTACGGCGAGCTTTAGTGCTGAGCTGGCGAACAAAGTTAGGAGGAAATTTCAAGATCAAAGACGACAAACCGCCGCCTAAAAAAGTACAAGCAGTGCCGTTTAACTTTGAGTTGACTCGGCGTGAGGAGAATCTGGCGTGACTCGGCTGGTCCGTGCCAGGCGCATCGGAACGGCACTCGAAGGAGGCGGCGGCGGTGAAGAGTTTCAGGCACGGACTAGAGGAGACGGCCATTTTTCTGGAAAAATGGAAATGCTAAAGAAACGCGTGAAGGATTGGTTGTTTGGGTTTTACGGAAGACAGCTCAGAAGTGGTCGAATAAATGGAGTTTGGTTTTTTGTCGTTTTCTTATGGTAAGTTTAGTTGTTAGCTTTCGTTTTTAACTACGGTCAGATCTTACCCTGGAAATAAAAACTCGAGTTAGCTCATTAATTAAAATAATCTAATGGATTATTTTATTTTCCCCATATAATGGACGGTGATGATCTGAATCTGGATTTTTTTTTATCAATTAATCACGTTTAAGGATTTTATTAGTCATACGATTAAAAATATTAATTACATCTTTTAAGTTTGGTATTCTAATTTATTAACTTATATATAATAATTTTAAAATACTAAATTAACTTTAAATTTTGATGTGAAATAATTATAAATTTAATAAATATGTATTAAATCTTATAAATATTTTAAAAATATTAATTAAAAATAATATTATATTCTATGAGATATAAATATTTTATTTTTAATTTTATAAATTAAATCAAATATTTGATGACATATATATATTATATATATGAAATATTTTTATTTGCAAAATTCAAATTAAATGAGGTTTTTAAATAGTAATTTAATGCTAATGAGGTAATAGTCTATTGTGCAGGCTTTTCGTTTTTCTACCCTATATTATCGTACTAAACGATATAAGAACGTGAAAAACAATTCATTAAATATTTTAATTTTAAATCGATGAATCCAACTGAGTGAGCGATAAGGATTAATACCCAACCATTTATATCATTAATAAAGGGGATATACATGAACCGGACAGATTGCAATTGCCTGTATTTTCAACGCGGTAGACTAAAAACTTAGTTGTTAAATTAAATGTGACTATGTTTTATAAATCAATTAATTAAATAAAGGTAAGATTGGAAAAAGCTGAACCCCATGGTATAAAATTGATTATATTCTGTATTACCTGGACATGGGTTAAACTAATCATTAATTGGTGATACTCGAGGGAGGGTGGTGACAGTAAATCTAGAATGTCAGACTGTTTGAAATTCAGTAGCAGAGATGACCGCTGGTAAAAAGGTCCAACGCATATTCAATGGAGTCTCAACTTTGAGCCAGCCTCCACTAATTACAAGGCTGGTTTATTATTTTATCATTATTCAGGTTTCTTGTGGCCCTTGTTCTTCGTGAAAAGGCAGGGAGTGGGGGGAATGGCATGGCTAGAGGAAAGTGATTGATGAGACCACCACTTTAACTCAATTTTAAAGAATTTCGTGTAATAAACCAACTACCACTTTACCTGGTCAAAAAACAAAAAAAAACCAACTACCTCTAGGGCGGGCATAAAATGATGATGATCGATATAGTTTTATTAATTAATTGAATAAAGTTGATTGATTAATTAAAATATTGATGGATTAACCGAATGTTAATCTAAAAGTGCAATCAATTATTGGGTTGGGTAGCATGGAAAAGTCACCATTCAAAACTAAAATTTGAATTGAATTGATAAGTAATGTAATTAAACTTGAATTATTAATCTCGATAAGCATCTTGTTGGAACGGGAATTTGGTAATTATATATTTGGTTTTCACTGTATTTTGAAAACAATATTTGATTGGCTCTAATGAAAGATAGTTGCTTATGTTTCCCCCAATCTATGTCTTTTACCAAATCACTTTATTCCTTCGTTGTGATTCATTTTACCCTTTTACCCTTTCATTGATTTATTTTGATGCATCATCATGTTTGGACCAAACAATTGAATTTATTATTATTATTACTATTTTTTATTTAATTAAATTGATAATTCATTAATCTAATGCTTCATGTAATTTGTGACTCTTAGGCAATATTAATGTTACATTCATATTAGTGTGTATGTATGTATACTTGCACGCATGTATTGATACTTATTTTATGCTGTATAATGAGAATTTAATTGTTTATGCTGTCAAATTTCATATTATTTGTTAAATAAGTGGCCAATATAATAATTAAAGGGATAATTAAGAAGATGTTATTTTTAAATAATTTAAAATTAATTTTTATCATTTTTAAGTTTTATTTTAAAAATTATTAATATTTTCAAATAAATTTCAATCATTTTAAATATATTATCCTTCATTTTTTCTTTCATGTTTTGTCTTTTTTTATAATTTTTTTCTATTTTCTTCTCCTTCTTTCTTTCTTCTCCTCCTTATATATGCCTTTGTTGTTAGATTTGTTATATTTATTTAAATTTTATTTCATAATAAATATATACCATATCATACTACTATATATATTAGTAAATAAATATATATTAAATATATTAATAAATATATGTATTTAAATATATTATTTATCAATATATATCATAATATATAATAGTAAATATATTTATAACATATATCAATATATTTTTATTATATAAAATATATTATGATGTATATTTATAGATCATTCTATACTAGTAAAAAGATACATATGTATATACTAGTAAATAAATATGTATGTACATACTAGTAAATAGATATATATATATATATATATATATATATATATATACACTACCAAAATGTATATATTTATTTATATATATTTACTATAAAAAATTAAAATCAATATATCAATAGCACGAGCAACACCTTGAAAAGGAATAAGAAAAAGGATACAGCAACATAAATGAAGAGGTAAAAAAATCAAAAGAATAAACAAAAAGAAGTCACAACAGTAGTTGTATCTTGAAGAGGTAAAAAAAAAATGAATAAAATGAAAAAAAGAAAAAAAAAAGAGAAAGAAGAATAAACTTAAAAGAAAAAAAATTTAAAATATAAAAAGATAAATTATTAATTATATATTTTTAATGCTATAAATTTAAATGTAAAGTAAAACTATTATTTATTTCAAGGTATATTAAAAGCGATATATCATGTAATTTTATGTGAAATTAGGTAATAAAAGAATAAATGTTTAATTAATAACATAATTAAGTAAAGTTTTATGGGCCAGATAACTAAGGGTTTCCTTTTGCCTTCGGAAACCCACGGATTTGTAGCTTATCGTATTTCAATTGGATAATTATAAAAAGGGAGATTTTCAAAACTAACAGGTGCCAAACCTTTTTTTTTTAACTTTGCTAACTTTCTTTTTTTTTTTTCAAAAATACCAAAATTTTTAAAAAATCATATAAACTTAAAATAAGAAAATATCAATTCAAAATCTCATGAGATTTTACCAACTAAATACACTTCTAATCAAATTTAACTACATAAAATAAATATAATTTAAATTATTTCATAATATTATTAATAAAAAACATATTTTTAAAATTTTAAATTTTAAATAAAATTTATATTTCCTGCTACTTTGCCATTTTTATAAAAATATTTTTTATAATAAAAATATTTTGCAGTTTTTTCAATTTT
>CANYBF011267550.1:0-16854 GCA_948192965.1 Dalechampia spathulata | reverse complement strand
AGGTTGTTGTACCCATACGAATGTCTAAAGGTTTGAAATAGGACGTATCCCTGGTAGGATGCGTGGCGGCTTTCCCGAGGGATGGTCGTTGCGTATGCTACGGGAGCATGTTCCTCCAGGTATGGGCTGGGGTGTGACAAGAAGAGACGAAAAGCACAAGAAAAGGAAGTAGACAAAGAAAAAATCTGTAGGAACTCAAATGCTACAGACTGAATATACTGGTTGGGAAGAAACATAAAATTTAACCAATGTACATTGGTCAAATAACCCTAAACCTTGTCCTCCAGTTCGATCTAGCAGAGTGTAGAATGACATGTGAATCGAGAGTGAGAGAAAACTTTCTCACTCAAAATGGAGGTCTTGACGGCAGAGGCAGCAGAGGAAGAGCCACAAGGGCTAGAGCCGGGAGGATAAGTGCATTTGACTCTTCGTGAAGAAGAGCCACCATGATCAGTAGGGGCTAACATGAGTGAAAAATTGATAAAATAGTGAAAAACAGAAATTTTGAAAATTTTGGCAGAGTTTCGACGCGGTTTAAAAAACTCAAAAAAATGAAACTTGCACAGAAATCAATAAAATTTGATGCACAAGTTCAAAACACAATCCTAAGCACTAAACTCTAAAAAACCTAAAGCTAAAATAGCCTAGAATAATCAAAAAATCAAAATATTCAATAAAAGCACTAAAAAGCAATAAAACGGTAAAAATGGAATAGAAAAATAGTTAAAAGATTGAAAAATAAACCAGAAATTACGAGTATGGAATGAGCAAATAGAATGTGAAAGGTTGAGTGTCACATCCATGTGAGTGACATGTCTGGTATACGTATAGAGGTCGGTATGTGTATGTGTTGTGCTATATTGTTTGTGATGTATTCTTGGTTTGATAGTATGTATATACGTATGCATGGATGTGTGATAATTGTTGTGATGTTGTCACCTTATTGGGAAGCGTGACTTCTCGGTTAGATGAGGAGCAGCTATTTTGATGTGTTTTAGGCTTGGTTTAGAAGTGTTTTAGTAGGTACTGGGTGTGTAAGGGACCTAATGGTAGATGTCCTGGTTTTCTAAGGCTCGGTACGGGCGTACCAAGTTTCATGGAGATGGTATAGGCACACCAAAAGGTTGTACGACCATACCATAACTCGCACAAAAAATGGGTTTGTCAGGAAAATTGGGGTGGTATGGGCGTACCATTTGACGTACGACCGTAAGGTTACTCACAGGAAAATAGGGCATCAGGACTTTAAGTTTGGTACGGGCGTACGGAGTTTGGTACGGCCATACATGACTTAAAACCCCTTTTTTAAAAGGATAAACTTAGGCTTTTCTTTGACTTTTCTTATCCCTTCTTCCTCTAAACCCTTCCTAAACGTCCCTAACCCCTAGAATTCAACCTGCTTTCTTGTTTTTACACCGTGAGAGCTTGAAAAAGTGAGTTTAGAGATTGGTTTACAGATTTAGATGCTAGAAGTAATTTCCTACAGATTTGTGCTAGTTTGTATGCAATAATGCTAGCTTATACCAGGAGCTTTATTTACTTCTTCTTGTGCTTTTAGGCCTAATACAGCCAAGAGATTGATGATTGAGGATTTGTTTCCCATATATGCTATGTGTTTATGATGTGAGCTCGATGATTGTTTGATATGTTATGCCCTGCTTGTATATGTCTTATTATATCATTGTGTATAGCCATAACCATGACATAAGGGACTGTGAATGAAAGAAAGAGTGAGAGAAAAGAGGAATAAGGCATGTTGGGTCATATATTACAGGATTCTATAATGGAATCGTATATTATATTACCTCCTACGGGAGTTGAGTCTTGAGATATAGAGGAAAAAGAGGTTTAAAGACTCGGATAATAGTTGCCCTCCTTCGGGAGTTGAGTACCGGTACATACAGGGACCCAGTATGGTAGAAAACTGTGCACAGTATGAAAAAAAAGAGAGAAAAGAAAGGGAAAATGGGGTTGCAAGCATGACATTGCATGCTAAGTGTTTGATTTCTGATATGTTTGTATGTTTGATGATAGGTTAAGTATCTATGTGATTACCAGCACCACTAAGTTTTATACTCAGCATTTATCAATTGATGGACGCAGGTTCTGAGCCTACAGTTGAGGGCCCTGAGTCGTGAATGCTTGTGTCAGCAGGGAGTTGGATTCAGCTGCAATCCTATTCTCGAGGTGGTCCTGGACGGCCGGGCATGGTCCTTTTAGTTTAGTCTGTTGTTTTGTAGCTTGTACATATTGTATTGGCAGTAGTCATGTGTGTATTGGTGGTGATTGTATAAACCCTTGTATATTAATGAATATAACTTTATAAAAGAAACTTGTTTATTCATTTGAATGTATATCGAGATGACCAGGGTTTTATAATGCTATGCTGTAACCTTTCCACCACCAGTATACGTGTTGTCCCTATACGACATCTCGTTATGCATGTGTACGTATCCCTTGTAGTGTATACAGCGGTTTCCTGCATGGGAGGTCGTTGTGTATGCTACGGGAGCATGTTATTCCAGGTATGAGTTGGGTGTGACATTGGGAGTGTTTTTGGAGAGGATTTAAGAGTAAATTTGAGAGAAAACTGAGTGAAAATGAGTTGAAAACTGAAAAATGAGGTTTTTAAAATCATTTTTCAGGTCGTGTATAGGTGTACGGGTTGGGCGTATGGCCTTACGAGCCAAAAATTCCTTGAAAATTCATATCATGTATGCACGTACGGGTGAGATGTATGGCCGTACAAGCTGCAGATGTTTGGATTTCTTGATACTGTCATTTGGTACTGTCATACCATATCACATACGATCGTACTAAAATGAGTACAGACCGTACCAAAAAGTGCCAGAAATGAAGGAGTTCATCGTATAGGAGCCGTACGGGCGTACCAAATGCTGTATGGCCGTACGGGGACTTAAAACTGAAAAAATTTTAAAGATTTTTATGAATTTTCTTGAGATTTCCTAAGTCCACCAATCACTCCTATTTCAAAAATAACCCATCTATCATCCTTAATTCATGTTTGATGAAAATTAATCATTTTTCACTTAGGGGTTTTGTAAAAATATTCGTCAATTGGTGAGTTGTATCAACAAATTCTAATACAACCTTCCCTTTTTGCATATTATCACACAGAAAATGATGTTTAATATCAATATGCTTAGTCCTAGAATGCTGAATAGGATTCTTAGATAGATTTATGGCACTAGTGTTATCATATTTAATAGAGGTGCAAGAAACACAAACATTGTAATCCCTTAATTATTGTTGAATCCAAAGAACTTGAGCACAACAACAACTTGCAGATATATACTCAGATTCAGCAGTTGACAAAGATACATAATTTTGCTTCTTGCTAAACCAAGAAACCAAACAATTACCTAAAAAGTGACAAGTACCTGAGGTACTTTTCCTATCCAACAAATTTCTAGCAAAATCAGCATCAGAATAGACAATCAAATCAAAAGAATCATTTTTGGCATACCACAATCCATAATGTATAGTTCCAATCAAGTATTTAAAATTCTTTTCACAGCACTCAAATGAGATTCCCTAGGAGAGGATTGAAATCTATCACACATACATACAACAAACATAATATCAGGTCTATAAGCAGTTAGGTACAACAAACTACCTATCATACCTCTATACTTCTTTTGATCTACGTGCTTGCCACTTTCATCCAATGACAATTTTGTAGTTGTGCTCATTGGTGTCTTGCTAGCTTTAGCATCTTCCAATCCAAACTTCTTGAGCATCTCTTAAGTATACTTGAATTGGTTGATGAAGATTCCATCTTCACATTATTTCACTTGAAGTCCTAGGAAATACTTCAACTCTCCCATCATGCTCATTTCAAATTCTCCCTACATACACTTGAAGAACTCTTTGCATAAATTTTCATTAGTAACACCAAATATGATATCATCAACATAAATTTGAAAAAGAAGAATATCATGTTTGTAATGCTTAATGAAAAGTGTAGTGTCTGCTTTGCCTTTGTCAAAACCATGATCAATTGAAAATGTGCTTAACCTATCATACCAAGCTCTAGGGGCTTGTTTAAGGTCATATAAAGCTTTGATAAGTTTGAAAACATGGTTTGAAAATTTAAAATTTTCAAAACCAGGGGGTTGTGTAACATAAACTTCTTCATTTATAAAACCATTTAGAAAAGCACTTTTGACATCCATTTGAAAAAGTTTAAAGTTCATATGAGATGCATATGCCAATAATATCCTAATAGCTTCTAATCTAGCTACAGGAGCCAAAGTTTCATCAAAATATATACCTTCCTCTTGACAATACCTTTGAGCTACAAGTCTAGCCTTATTTCTAGTTATAATACCATCTTCATCAAGCTTATTCCTAAATACCCATCTAGTACCTATAATAGACACATCTTTAGGCTTAGGCACTAAAGTCCATACCTTATTCCTATCAAATTGGTTCAACTCATCTTGCATAGCTAATACCCAACTATCATCATTTAAGGCATCTTTAACATTCTTAGGCTCCATTTGTGAAATAAATGCAAGGTTATTGTGAATCTCTTTAAACTTAGAACGAGTTGTTACCCTTTTTGATGTTTCACCTATGATTTGCTCCTTGGAATGTCCTTTTGGAAATTGCCACTCCTTTAGAAGATCATGCTCTATATGTATGGCAGCTAGGTGAGGAGGAAGATCATCCACTTATTCCTTTTCAGCATCTTTAGGAATAACTTCTTATTGATGTTCTTTCTCATTTCCTTGTTCCATTAGAATTCCTACATCATTATCAACATTGTTCTTTCTTGGACCAAGGGAGTTAGTTTCATCAAAAACAACATGCATTGATTCCTCAACAACCAAAGAACATTTATTAAATACCCTATACAATTTACTAGAAGTGGCATAAGCTAAGAAAATGCCTTCATCTCTTTTGAAATCAAATTTTCTAAAATTATCCTTAGTATTTAAAATATAGCACTTACAACCAAATACTCCAAAGTATGAAATTCTTTGTTTTCTATTATTCCATAGCTCATAAGAAGTTTTTTTTTAAATTGATCTCAAATGAACTCAATTGGTGACATAACAACAGTATTGACTGCTTCGGCCCAAAAGTACGAAGGCAATTGGTACTCATTAATCATAATACGTGTCATGTCACAAAGAGTATAGTTTTTCCTTTCAACTACCCCATTTTGTTGAGGAGTTATAGGAGATGAAAACTAATGGTGAATACCAAGTGATTCATAAAAAGATTTAAAACTTTCATTTTGAAATTCTTTTCCATGATCACTTCTAATAGAAGAAATGTAGTAACCATTTTCATTTTGCATTCGCTTAGTAATAGTTTGAAAAGCATCAAAAGCATCATCTTTATAAGCTAAGAGTGAAACCCAAGTAAACCTAGAGTAATCATCAATAATAACAAGTGCATAATGCATACCACCTAAGATAGTTACCCTAGTTAGACTAAATAAATCCATATGCAACAATTGAAGAGGTTTGGTAGAAGTTACCTTGTTTTTAGCCTTAAATGAAGATTTTATTTATTTTCCCATTTGGCATGCTTCACATACCTTATCCTTAGCAAATTTGATCTTTGGAAGTCCTACTACATTCTCGTTCTTCCTGAGATCTCCAATGCTTTCGAAGCTAGTATGTCCAAGCTTTCTATGCCAAAGCCATGAGTCTTCACTTATAGAAACAAGATGCTTCACATTCTTATTAGGAATAGAATCTAAATCAATCATGTAAATATTTTTTATTCTTTCTCCTTGAAAGACTAGCTTATTATCACTAATATTATGCACATAAAAACCTTTAGGATAAAAAATGACCTTAAAACCATTATCACACAATTGACTAATGCTAAGCAAGTTATGTTTCAATCCTTCTACCAATAAAACTTTATTAATAGAGAAGTTGGAATCCTTACCAACCTTACCAATTTCAACTACTTTACCTTTAGCATTGTCTCCAAAGGTGACATCACCTCTCGAATATTCCTCAAGATGGGAGAAAAGACTTGCATTCCAAGTCATATGTCTTGAGCATCCACTATCGAGGTACCACTTATTCTCATTAATCTTAGATCTCAAGCATATCTGTCAAAAAAAAAATATTTAATTCCTTTTTGGTACCCAAATGTACTTGGGTCCTTGGGGGTTAGAAGCATCTACATTATCGTTCCAATGCATCTTTCTAATAAAGCATCTATTGGTTACATGCCCTTTTTTATTACAATAATGACATACAATATTTCTAAACCTATAATGATTATGCACATATTTCTTCTTAGATGCATGTGAATGATTATGATTGTGTGAACAAGAACATGAACAATGATGCATCTTACTAACATGCCTATGTGCTCTATGAGTTTTAGGATGAACATGTTTCTTTTTCAAATCATTTGGATTTTGTTGTGAGGTGGAGGCTTTAACAAAAACTGTACCTTTAGAAGTGTAGGAGGAATCTTGATTAAATCCAAGACCCTCTTTATTACCACTAAGTTTTTGGTGTTTTAAAATGATATCAATCTTGACCTTACATTGTTCAAATTTAGACAAATTGTCTTTTAACAAATCCTTTTCTTTTGAAAGCTTATCATTGTCATCTTTCAAAATCTTGATTTCTTTTTCAAAACTCTTAAGTTTTGTTTTACAGGAATCAAATTCATTTTGTAAAATATTTTTATCCTTAATAATGCGTGCATGCTTATTCTTAAATGATTTATGCTTCTTAACCAAAAGTTCATATTTTTCCAATAATGCTTCTAATGCATTACAATCATCATCATTATTAAGCTCATCATTACTATAATAAGATTAAGATGATGTAGTTACCTCATCCTTTTCCTCATCATCTAGGAATGCCATGAAGCAAAGATTGGTTGCTCCTTCATCATCGGACATCTCCTCATTTGATTCACTATCATCATCTCAAGTAGCCTTTAATGCCTCCTTTTTGAAAGGCTTGGATGGTTTGTTGAGACAAGGACATTCATTCCTCATGTGTCTCAGTTTGTTGCACTCATAGTAAACGGTTTGATTCCTTCGTTGATGGTCCCTTCGATTGAAGTCCCTTTTTTGCTCAAATGGCTTTTTACCATCCTTTTCATGCTTCTTCTGTCACATCCACATGAGTGATGTGTCTGGTATACGTATAGAGGTTGGTATGTGTATGTGTTGTTCTATATTATTTGTGATAATTGTACGTATAGAGGCAGCTATTCAGATGTGTTTTAGGCTTGGTTTAGAAGTGTTTTAGTAGGTACCGGGTGCGTAAGGGACTAAATGGTGGATGTCCTGGTTTTCTAAGGCTCGGTACGAGCGTACGAGTATCTATACCGGCGTACCAAGTTCTCTGGAGATGGTACGGATGCACCAATAGGCTGTACTACCGTACTATAATTTGCAGGAAGAATGATTTATCAGGAAAATTGGGGTGGTACGGGCGTACCATATAGGGTACGGCTGTACGGTTGCTCGCAGGAAAATAGGGCATCAGGACTTTGAGTTTGGTACGGGCATGCGGGTTTTGGTACGGCCATACGCAACTTAAAACCCCATTTTTAAGAGGATAAACTTAAACTTTTCTTTGAATTTTCTTATCCCTTCTTCCTCTAAACCCTTTCTAAACATCCCTAAACCCCAGGAGACAGTTTCTCTTCATGTTATTAAGCGTATAGAAGTTGGTTTAGAGAAGTTTGAAGTTTAGAGAATCAATTAAATGCTAAAAGTAGCTTACTACAGGTTTATGCTAGCTTATGTTAAGCATCATATCTACTTCTTCTTATGCTTTTAGGCCATGTATGGCCAAGGGATTGATGTTTGGTGATTAAATGCTTGTATATGATATGTGTTTCTGATATAAGCTTGATGATCGTTTAAAATGCTATGCCTTGATTATCATGTCCTATTATATCGTTGTGTATAGGCATAAACATCCCATATGGGATTGGGAAAGAAAGAAAAGAGCGAGAGAATATAGGAAAAAGGCATGCTGGGTTATATATTACAGGATTCCATAATGGAATCGTATATTATATTGCCTCCTTCGGGAGTTGAGTCTCGAGACATAGAGGAAAAAGGGGTTTAAAGATCTGGATAACAGTTGCCCTCCTTTGAGAGTTGAGTACCGGTACATACAGGGACCCAACATGGTAAGAAATTGTGCACAATACAAAGAAAAGAGAAAGGAGTAATATTAGAGAGGAAAAGAAAGAGAGAAAAGGGGGTACAAAGCATGACATTGTATAGTATTGCTTGCTTTCTAATATGATTACCTCTATTACATGTGTTTGTATGTTAACTAGCACCACTGTATTTTATACTCAGCGTTTATCAATTGATGGACGCAGGTTCTGAGCCTACAGTTGAGGGCCCTGAGTCATGATCACTTATGTCGGCAGAGACTCGGATTTGACAGCAATCCTATTCTCAATGTGGTCCTAGATAGCCAGTCGTGTTCTTTTTAGTTTAGTCTGTTGTTTTGTAGCTTGTACATATTGTATTGGTAATAGTCATGTGTGTATTGGTGGTGATTGTATAAACCCTTGTATATTAATGAATATAATTTTATAAAAGAAACTTGTTTATTCGTTTGAATGTATGTCAAGATGACCAGGGTTTTATAATGCTATGCTGCGACCTTTCCACCACCAGTATACGTGTTGTCCCCATACGACATCTATTTATGCAGGTGTATGTATCCCTTGTAGTGTATATCACGATTTTTCGTTTGGGAGGCTGTTGAGTATACTATGGGAGCATGTTACTCCAGGTATGGGCTAGGTGTGACATCTTCTTCTTCATAATAAAGTTCTTCACACGTTTAGAAAGGAGAGCTACTTCATCTTCAAGGTCCCCTTCGCTTGTGGAAGAGGTATCTTCTTCTTTTAAAGCTTTAAGTGTGATTCCTCTCCGCTTATCTTCTTCTACCCCTTGTTTAAGGGTAATCTCATGTGTAAGAAGCTTCCCTAGAAGCATATTAGTTGATAATACCAACAAGTCGTTCACTTCTTTGATGGATGTTACTCTAGCCTCCCAATCTTTCTTAGGCAGCACCCGCAAGATTTTGTTGTTGATATCTTCCTTTTGATACATCTTGCCAAGCTTCATTAGGCCATTTGTGATCATCATGAGTCTATTGTACATTTCAGAAATTGACTCTTCTGCCTTCATTTTGAACAACTCATATTGATATGTCAGCAATTGAATCTTCTTGTTTCAAACTTGATTGGTTCCTTCGTGGTGAGTCTCCAATGCAGTCCACACTTGCCTTGCCATGACACAATGTGATACTCGATCAAATCCTTCACGACTTATGGCACAATATAGTATGTTCATTGCCTTTTTGTTCCAGAAGTTTGCATTCAATTCTTCTATTGTCCAATCGTCCCTATCCTTAAGAGAAACAACACTATCAATTGTGATTGTTGGAGGTAAGTACTCTTTCACCATTAAGTCGTACAGCTCAATTCCACCGTTGTCCAAGAAAACTTCCATTTGATGCTTCCAGTATGGATAGTCCGTTCCATCGAAATATGGGGGTCTTGTAAATGATTGACTCTCACTTGTTGCCATGGGATTTTTAGCTCAAGAATATTACTTCTTCTCAGCAATGAGCATCAAATTCTCTGATACCAAATGAAAATCCTCTTGCGGAAGGCAACACATGCGATTTATAGTGGTTCGACCAAACTCTTGCCTACGTCCACTTTCTCCTAAGTCTTAACTTAGGGTTTCATTAATTCTTAATCAATTTATACAATGGATTCCACAAATGAATCCAATAACCCCAATATTTTTAGGCTCACACGCAAACCTTTACAAGAACTATCCTCACAAGCTCTCAAATACAACTTAATCCTCACGGATTAATCACACACCAATCCCACAAATACAAAACCTAATACTTAGGTTGTGGGAATACAATGAAAGAAAGTATTTGATCGCTTAATGCAGAAATACAAGTTAATTTACTTGCAATAGACAATAGCAGCTTAAAGGAATGAAAGGCTCTGCAGAAAATAGCTGTTAGATTCAAAGATGCAAAAGTTCTATGTGAAAATAGCCGTTTGAAAGGGTTTAAAACTTTTCAATTAAGTCACGTACGGCCGTACCAGACATGTACGCCCGTACGAATTCAAATTTTACCGTTAAAAAATAAGAGGGAAATATGGTACGGTCATAACATCATTTGGTACGGACCAAACCAAGTTTCCTGACAAATACTTTTCCTGCGAGCTCTCATATGGCCGTACCACCCAATGGTACGCTTGTACCAAAACAGGTTTCCTGACAAACCATTTTCCTACGAGTTCACGTACGGCCGTATCACCCAGTGGTACGCCCGTACTAAACTCAATACAACAGTTCTAACTAGGTACGATCAACCGTATGACCGTACCACTCAACTAAGTCATTTGGTACGCCCGTATCAAAACCAGTACGCCCGTACTAGTCACAAAACACTATTAAAAACTTACAAATAACTTAAACTGACTCATACATGACTCGAACATCAAAACCTAGGGTCTAACAAATTTAAATGAATCAAATATTATTTAACTTGAGCTTACTTATTTATTAAATAAACACAAATAAAATTTTATTAAATCAAAATTTAAATAACTTATAAATAATAAATTTTGAAAATTTTAAAAATGAAAAACATTTCTTAAAAATATAATGTTTCGAAGAATGGTAAAAGAATAATAAAATTTTCAAATTATTTATAAAAATAATATTTTGCAAAATTTAATATAAATTTATTATAAATTATAAAGTATTTAACGTTGATATAATATGAATTTATCAAAAAAATTTATTTTTGAAAAAATGATTATTTTTACAAGATTTTAAATAGAGTAAAATTTATTATTTTTGTAAAAAAGTAAAGTAGATGCGAAATAATTTAAAAGAAAGTTAGACGAAAATAAAATATCTTATTTGTTTATAATGTTTGGCAAATAAAGGTAATTGCTAGCGTGTCGTATTTTAATTCAAAATGTGCGCGTAATTTGTCATTTCAACTGTCATTAACAGAAAAAACTAAAAATGGTGATCTTAGGGAGTTGTTTTTCGTAGATGTAGAGATTATCTACAAAAAATAAAATATCAAAAAATTAAAATTTATTAATTTTGTATTTTGTATTTTTTTAATAATTTATTATAAATTCTATGTAATTTAAAAAGGAAAAAGAATAAAAAATGCATAGGCATTTAAATATGCAGTTGAATTTGGTTATATTTTGCATTAGGACATGGTATGTTTTGACTTCGAATTGGCTTAGCCCTACAATACAATACAATGCATAAACTTCCTCCGGTCTACTGAAAAATTGAAACAAAATGGTATCTTTTCTTCCCTCTCTTCTTCTCAATTCCTTTCCAAGGTTTCGCCTTTCCGCTCTCTCTCAGGTTTCCCGCTCTTCTCTTTATGCCTTCAAGTTAGTTCTTCATTAGTTTCTTTGTTTGCCTCAAGTATTCTTCTTCTGCTTCTTCAGTTGCAGAGCATGAGACATGACGCAGTCACTTGTTTTGTTGTGAGGGGATCCCGTTTTCTCTGTTCTTTAGGTAATAATTGTGGGTTTTATTTTATTTTAATTGGGTATTGAGCCCATTGTCAGTTGCTTGATTGTATGTTTTTGCTTAAACTTTTTATATTAAATGTCTAAATTTATTTACTTTTATTGAGCTTGTTTGCCGGTTGTTGAAAATTATATGTAGCTTAACTCGTACATTTTGTTTTTAAAAGGACTGAGGTTGTAGAAGTTCTATTCAGTTTAGTGCTATTTAGCGAAATTCTTCTGTTTTTCAAAACAATGCGCACTAACATTCACTTCTTTCAACTTAAATAAGGAAAAGGATGCATTCTGAAAGAAAAGAAATCATTTCACAAGTGAAATCGTTTTGCAAGATTCGTTTCAGTTTGATTTGAAAATCTTGCACATGATTTACTCAAGAAGATGTTGTAATGAATTTAGTCTTTACCCTTTGGGCTTTACATGCATATTTAGTTGTTTTTGTCTTCCATATGAGGGATTCCAATCTCGATAACCAATTTCAAATGATTTCCTGTTTCCAGCAAATTTTTCAGATTTTGAATGTGATCAACCTGGAGATGATAATGAGGCGCTGGAGAAAGATACCAAACTTTTTCTAGCTCTCAAAGAAGCATCTAGTGAATTTTGTGAAGAATCACTGCTATCTTTTCAACGATTTTTCAGTTCACGGCATGCCCCTGTGATATCTACAGGCTCATTGAACCTTGATATAGCACTTGGTATTGGTGGATTACCCAGGGTTGGTTGTCTTTACTGTAATTATCACTTTCCCTTTTGTTTTATCTAAAACATCCTTGAAATCTCTAGTTCATTTCAGGGTTGATTTTGTCTCAATAAGGCTTGTTTTGAGACATGGTCTTTTTCCCTTGCAACTCTCTAACTGTAGATGTGAAAAGTTGGTCTGACTTTTGCTACTTTGGTACACTCTATCTTGCACTCTTTAGGGAAGAATGGTTGAGATTTATGGCCAAGAAGCTTCTGGAAAGACGACGCTCGCCCTTCATATTATTCGAGAAGCACAAAAGCGTGGAGGTATTTACTTAATTATTTGTCATGCTGGTTCTATGAATAAAACTTTTTGTAAGATGCTTTGCTCAACTAAACAATCTGTAGATTGCAAATAATGGACTTTAGACAAATAACAATAGTACCAGCAGTTAAATGTAAGTTACTATTAGGTGCATAAATATTAGATTTTACATGATTCCTTGGTGTTTCACTTGCAAATTCTGAAGGCATTATTATAATTACAAATGATTTCATCATACCACTCTTACTATTATACATCTACATGTAAATTAAGTTTTCCACCTTGACTTGTTAAGATGAACAGCACAATTAAGAAAGTAATTTTGGTTCCTGTTTTTGCCAAAGAGCAAATGAAATGTTTGGGTGGTTACATCATACTTATTAGCAGGAAAATGCTTCTTAAAAATTGGTATGCTACTTTGAGAACCGTGTTTGCATTTTTTGCCTTATTTTTTAGGATAAGCTTCTCTCTGCCTGGTTTTTGGATATTGGAGTAAGCATATGGTTCAATGTCTTGCCCATGCAATGTCTAGTTATTTCTGAACGAGTAAAATGAATTTTTACCCCAGGATACTGTGCTTATCTTGATGCTGAGAATGCATTGGACCCTTCACTTGTGAAATCAATGGGAGTAAATGTGGACAATCTTCTCATTTCACCTCCAGGGTCTGCTGAAAATATGCTCAGTGTAGTTGATACACTGACCAAGAGTGGGTCTGTGGATGTGATTGTGGTTGATAGTGTAAGTGTACAATTTTTGTTATTCATAAATAAATATCTATGCAACTACTCTTCATGTTAATTTTAACTCTACTATGTTAAGTAATTTATTCTATTGACATCTTTCTGCCAATTTGTGTTCCTAATACTTAATAGTGTCATGTCTCTTAGAACTAAGTTATTTTGTTTGTTCAGATATTTTTTTATGAATATGGATTATTCATTATATTTTTCTCTCTTTTGTTCTTTATGTTGCTGGAGTACGTAGGCTTCATCTTGTGCCTAAGGTTGCTTCATCCTCCTTCACCTTAATACACCTTGCATCTTTAATAACTACGGCAATGTCTTTTATGAAAATCAATTTATAGTTCTGTATTCCTATCCTATCAAAACATGGTTTTAGAGCTTTGATTGATTAGATTTTCCAAAGTAGAATGTTTTTTTAAATAGAGGAGGATTGTTTTTTCAGATATAGGAGAATGCACTTGTGTATACATGTATCAACTTTATGATTGAAATATAGAGAAATATCATGTCCGATTAAGGCAGTTGTATGGATGGAGGAAACTTGGATGTAGATTTAATAATCCCTTGAATCACTCCAAATAAGTAAAATAAACACCTTGTCTTCAAGGTTATGCCATCAGTCTCGACTCTCGACAATCTCTAAAATATGTATGCTAAATTCTCAACAAGCAATACAGATGCAGTTGCATTCTAAGAAATAAATGGTGGTTTGTTTGGATGGCTCGAGGAGCTATAATGATCATTCAGTTACTCTCAGCCGGAAGGCAGGTCCTTTTTTAATTCTGGATGACTTATTGCAAATGCGAAATGTCAGATAAAGGCAACACTTTTTGAACTTCCCATCAGGAAATGATTAGCACGATTCTTTCAGCAAACTGAAATGAAATATCCTTGAAAAAAGGAGTAATAAGTACCTTGTCTGCTGTAGCTTTGTATTTAATTTGCGACTATGTAATAGGATATTGAGCAGAAACTTTAACCTGTCCCTTTATAGAAAAGCTTCAGTGTTTAGAATCTTATTTGCTCCAAGATGCAAGTATGTTTGTTGTTGCTATGATCATCATTATTCCTGAAGCAGGTTATGAAGGCAATATTTTCGTGCTTTTTATATGATGGATTAACCTTTTTATGTGGTTGGAGCTTTTTTAGTAATCGAACATTATAGAGTACTTTGACCTTGCTCCCCTTCTTTTTCAGATTATGCTCCCAAACTTGTTACCTTTCCATACCTGGTGTTTCAGGTTGCTGCTCTTGTCCCTCAACTTGAGCTTGACACTGTGATAGGAATTACAGAGGACATACAATCAAGAATAATGACCCAGGCAATCCGAAAAATTCATCATTCTTTATGCCAGTGTAAAACTATTATTGTTTTCCTTAACCAGGTTGGGACCTAATTTCATCAAAACTCTCAGTAATTTTCCTATTAAACAAATTCTGTTGTAAATGATATGGACCAACGGTATCCTTCGTGCATTGACTCTTGTGTCTAGGTCAGGAGAAGTGTAAAATCAAGACAAAGTCCAGGACGTCTTACTGAGAGCACTTGTGGTGGAAATGCCTTGAAATTCTACTCAGCTGTACGGTTGAGAATGGTCCGAACTCGATTGCTCAAAAATGGGGATAAGGTATAGATTCTCATGTCCTGCTATGGGGGAGTTAAAAGTAACTGATGTCTTATAGTTGTTATTATATTTGAGTCCTTGCTTGCATGCCAGGATTTTACTGTTGTTTCCCCAGAGACTACATTTTTTGTGCTGATGTTCATACTTCTTCAGATTACTGGCCTTGGAGTCTCTGTGCAAGTGGTGAAAAATAAATTGGCACCTGCAATGAAAAAAGCTGACATTGAGATACAATTTGGGAGAGGCTTTTGCATTGAAGCTGAGGTTTTTGAATTGGCTTGTGAACATGGAATCATAATGAAAGACGGAAGCACTTATCTCATTGAGGAAGAGGCTTTTAGTGATGAACAATCTGCTAAAGAGTATCTTGCCGAGAACTATGATGTTAATGATAGAATAGTTACAGCTTTGAGAAGACTATTGTTTGAAACCTGAAGTTAATCATATTACGTACTTGAAGAAAAACTACAAAATTCTAATCGCAGGGCTGGCTTGTTTTAGAGAACTACTCTTTACAAGAGCTCAACTGCACATCAATGGCATCAGTTTAGTCTTGCTGGTTGGATCACTTGAATTTATCAACCTTGGGGAGATTCATTAGCAGCTGGAGTCGGGATTTTTCTGGAGTTTATGCCAATGAACATTGTTTTTACCTTCGGATATCGGAAAGAATGATTTAATTACATTTATGCAAAGTAAATGTTTGAATATGTCGAAATATTTGCATGAGGCGGTCGGCCTTAGAACATTCAAGCATCTTCAGGCATGTGTTTTTCTTAGACAACTGGCATCTTATCCGAATGATATCCAGCATTATAGTCCTAAGGATGAATGCTATTAGGCTAGAAGAAACTCAGAAAAGCTTGGGAGTTTTCCTTGATTTTAGATGGCATTCATCATAATATCTATCACCTGTCACCTTAAATGTAAACTGTTATTGATTTCATGCTTCAAGCCTGGTTCGAGGAGCTCATGGGCATGTTGTGTTTGAGACTCCCTATCATTTATTTTATTTCTAAATGATGTCTCAATTATCATATAATATCATTATCTATATATAATCATATATATTATCATATCATATACATATTAAAAGTGGGAAGAGGGGGGAGGAAGTGAAAATACAAGTCTATCCCTCTTTCTTTCAATTTTAATAATTCAAAGATAAATATTGTTTTTTTAAAATTTACATAAAGATAAGCATTACTTTTTTAATTTTAATTGAAAAATAAATATTATTTTTTAAAATTTATATAAAGATAAATATTACTTTTAAAAATTTATAAAAAATAGATGTAAGATTAATCTAATAAATAAAAATAATAAAATAATTTTTTGTTTAATATATATCTTATTAAATTTAGAAAATGAATGCTTTAATATTAATTAACATAATATTAAATAATTATATCATTATTAAAATTAATAAATTAAAAATAATAATTAATGCCTAATTTGACAATAAATACTATTTATTTTATTTATATTTATTAGTTACTGAATTTTATTCAAAGTTAAAAACTGCTAATTTTATTCAAATATAAATACTACTCATTTTATTTTTATTTATTAAAGTTACTAATTTTATTTATATTTATTAATTATTAAATTTCAGTCAAAGATAAATATTGCTAATTTATCATTAATTACTGTAGATATAAAAAAATTCTAATTAATTTCTGGATCAATTAAATATATTTTTAATCTATAAAATTAATTACATTAAATAATTATTTTAATTTACTAAATGAAATATATTGTATGAATCAATTAAACAAATATTTTTGATCTATAAAATAATTAGATTAAATTATCTTAATCTAATAAATTAAATAGATTTTAAACCTATCAAAATTATCCAGTTTATTATCTAAATTTAAATTAT
>CANYBF011267346.1:0-11102 GCA_948192965.1 Dalechampia spathulata | reverse complement strand
GCCTTAAAACTTGTTGGATCTCAAATAATTTTAACTTTAAAATTATTTTCTTTAAGTTGGATGCAAATCCACGAGCAAAACTCCGGTTTCGGGTTCGATCTACCTAGATCGGGGTCAGATCTAGGGTTTTTGCTTAAAAATCTTCGGTTTTCCTTTGATTTTTAAAACTATATGTGCCACATATACATCTATGTGCACCACATATAGCCCATGTGTGGCGCACATAGATCTCTGTGCAACGTACATATATCCCGATTTTCACAAAAAAACCCGATTTTCACCCGATCCGGTTCAGATCTGAATTTTCCAGTGACTCCAGTAGCTTCTTTATGCACTTGGGGTTCTGGATCTAACAAAAATTGTCCAGATCTACTTGATTTTAGCCTTAAAATTAATTATTTCAATTAATTGCTTAATTAATTGTTTGGTTTGCAAAACCGGAGGCCAATTCGTGCTCAAAATGAGGTACTGTCTTCATTAATGTTGCGTATTTTAATCTGTAGATCATTTTTGTACTGATAGGTTTAAGTTTTTTTACAGATTTGGCAACTATGTGCACAACATATCATGTTATGTGCGCCACACACAGTCTATGTGTGGCGCACATAGCCTGATGCGCGGCATGCATACCTCACGTTTTTCCAGAAAAATCGTATTTCGGGTCATATTTTCGATGTATTTTGATTTTTCAAGTGGTATTTGATGCTTTACAGGGGCTCAAGTATTCTGGATTCATCATAAAATAATTACATTTAATTAATTTTGGCCTCAAAATTAATTTTTACGATAAAATGCAATTTTTAATAGTATAAATGTGATTTTTGAAAGGATTGGAATTAATTGGTTGAGCGGCTATCTCCAGTAATTTTTGTATGATAATAGCCCTCTTAATTAATTTTTCATGATCAAATAAAAATAATTTTGCTAAAAATTTTTTTTATAAAAATGAATTTCCACGATCCGGCTCGTGTTTATTTAAATGATTATTGCGTAATAATTGCTGGATTTTAACTCTAGGTTTATACTTTCACATAGCATTAAACTAGTCAAATAAATCCTATATTCATTTACCACTAATGAATTTTATTTGTTTATTTTGCATATTCGCATCGTGCATTTTCAGCTCGTCGCCCGAGGTGAATAGTACCCAAGGAGGAAGGGGGTGTTACTTAACACCCCGAAATATGTATGCGAGGATATTTTTGTAATTGGGTAGATTTATTTATTGACTTGTAATAATTAATCCCCCTATCTCGTGTGTATCCCCTAATTTCCTCGACTCCCTTTCTCCGACCTTTATTATTTTTATTCGTGGTTTATATTTGCTTAAATATGTCATGCCATTCATGTCACATGCCATGTCATATGACATAATCATACACTACTATGCATGCCATGCATATGCCATGCCATAACATACTGAATACACATTCACATACACATCACTATGCCATGACATGCATATGTCATGCCATACATCCTTCACATGCCATGCAAATGGTATGCTATCCATTATGCCATGGCATGCATATGCCATGCCACGCATCATTTCATATGCCATGCATATGGTATGCCATGCATTATTCACATGTCATGCATATCATATGTCATTCATTTTACATGCCATGCATATGGTATGTCATCCATGTAACATGTCATGCATATGCCATGCTATACACATACCACGCATAAGGTATGTCACTTCACATGCCATGCATATGGTATGTCATGCATCACTTCACATATCATGCATACGATATGTCATCCATTTCACATGCCACGTATAAGGTATGTCATCCATTATGCCATGTCATGCATATGCCATGCCATGTATCATTTCACATGCCATGCATCATTTCACATGCCATGCATATGGTATGTCATTCATTCACATATCATGCCTATGATATGTCATTTAACTGACGAATCATGCATATGCCGTGCATATGCCAAAACAATCCAAAACGTGAACGCATAATACTATACGCTATTTGCCATGTTATATGCTTATATACATGCTAGGTTTCCATGTCATGCATATGATATGTCATTCATAATTACATGACATGCATATGCCATGTTACCTTTTCGCTATTTTGCATGCCATGCATATGCAAATGCCATATAGCATTATATGTCATTCTACGTGCAACATTGCAATGCCAAATCACACGTCACACTGTGTGCTTACATTTACGCTCGCATGCTTGCCTGCCTAGGATAATTAATCCCAACTAAAATGGTAAAATCAATTTTAGAAACTCATAGAATAGATCTCCACCACCCAAACCTAATCTCTGAAGGGTTTAATTAATACTCATGCTATGGGTCGGTTGGACCAATCTGGAACCATCCGGTGGTGACTCCCTTGCAACTCTTTCGAGTCCGTATCATTCCCTAAGGGAACCCCTTAGGAAAACTGCGCTTTCGCTCCAAGTGCGGTCCCCAGTTCGTGACTTTCGCAAGCCTCACTCTGGGCCCTGGCAGAAACTGGCGCTCATAACTCTGTTGTTGCTTCTGGCTTTAGCTCTTCCTCCTTGCCCAATCTAGTTGCTAAGTGCTCTTCTCAACTCTTTGATGAAGACCTGTTACAGAATCAGAATTTGGAAGTGATTTAGAAGATTTTAGTAGTAAGAATTCTAGTTTTTTTCCTTTCTCCCTCAAACCCTAATTTTTGCTCTCTTTGAATGAATAATCCAAGGAACCTCTAATGCCACGTTCTAATTCTCTCCAAAAACTCTTAAATTAATCCTTACCCTTCATTCCAATGATCATATGGTTGAGATTATAGTGCAAATAAATGTCAAAAATGAGTCACACGAGTCATGTGAATGTTATATGACTCGTGTGAAGCTTAAAATAAATGAAAGAATGAAAAATCATGAAAGGCTGAATTCTACACGATTCGTATGGAACCTTACATGACTCGTGGATGGGGAAAGAAATCTCATACCTTGAATTAAATTTAAGGTCAAGTCCATGAGTCGTGTAAGACTCGTGTATGACATAAAAATGGTTTTATTGAGTGTAAAATGTCACATACATGACTAGTGTTCCAATTCACAAGACTTAGGGGCTTTAAACTAAGGTTTAAATGCAAGAAAATAAGTCTAAAAACCTATGTAAAAGCATGCAAACTAAAATAAATATGACTCACTCCTAAACTATAAAATGATTATGTAAATAATGTAAAATATGAAGAAAATGTATGAATTAGAGCTAATAATGCAATATATGAATGTGATACATGAAATGATATGAAATACACAAGTTACTACATGATATGTTAATATATGCTAATAAAGTGCATGAAAACAAGGTTAAAAGAGTAACTTAAGCATAAAGAAATAAAATGATAATGCTAATTATCAGAATGCTCACATATACATCAATAATTGGGTATTCTATGCTTATATGACATGTTTTTAAGCTTAGTTGCTTATGTGGTATACTTAAACATTTTTATGATTATGACTTTTGACTTGATAACTCATTTTGTTATATTTTATTTGTTGTTTCATGATTCATTTTATTTATATTTATATATGACATTTTTTTATTCGAAAGACTCATGTTATGAAATACAAGTCAACCTTTAATTGAGAAATGTTTATTTTTTTATTAAGAATTTAAATATTATATAAAGTTAAGGTATTATTAATTATCATCTAGTAACTAAATGTCATATTTCTATCTTCGACTATCATTTGTAAATTTAAAGAAAAAACATTGAAAATTGAAAATTTTGATTTCAATTTGTTATCTTTGATTTGTAAATATGCGCATAAGTAATAATAAAGTATTATCAAATATGTTTATAGTTATATTTTTTATATTTTCATTTTTCAGCATTCATATATTTTTATTTTGATTCAAATATTATTGATTGTATAACAAAAATTCATTATTTGAAAACTGTTGGAATGAGGAAGCGAATAAAAGATACCTAAATATTTATTGACTAGTAAGTGTTTAATTTTTTATTTGTAAATTTCAATATTTTTTCATTAATATTGATCTTTTATAATTTATTTTTATGATTAATTGAATTTTCTCAATATATGTGTTATTCTTAAAGAATCTAATTATAAAATAAATATATGTTATTTTTATAGTTTATTATGCATATAAAAGAGAAAGAATATAGATTATAATTATCAATCTATTTATTGACATTTTAAATGTTTGTTGCTACCTATTTCTTGAAAGGGACATCTATAATTTTTAAATTTTTTAAATTTTTAAGCAATTTTTTATTATTTGCAATAGGATATATGAAAGTGTATAAAGTGCAATCAGAAATAACAAAGAAATTATTGAAATGATGATTAACTCATTTGTTATTTAATTCAAAATTAATACTTACTAAAAGTAAAGTCTTTTATATCTTTCTAATTAAATCTATGATTAATTATATTAAAAGCAAAGTTTTTTTTTAATAATTATTCTAAAATAAATATATTAATATATAATTATGATTAATTATAATTAATTGATTATTCAATTTTTTTGTATGATCATGTTATTATATATATATATATATATCTTACATTTCAACCTTAAAATATATTAAAGAATTAGAATCATAATTATTATTGTATATAAAAGGTTTAAATCCAAAAAATAATTTTTAATTAATTAGTTTAGATATGATTATAAAAAAATAATCTAAAAAATATCTTTCAAAATCTAATAATATATTTTATTAAATTTTATGCATAGTACAAACTTGTAATTGATTATATTTAAACTAGGGAAAAGATATATTCGAATATGTGACTTAACTATTTTATCATTTACCTTTTTACCATTCATTTTAAATATTTTATTTATTTCATTATAAATCTTAACTTTTAACCTTAGCTACAATTAGTAGCACAAACAATTAATATTATCTATCATCATGGTTATTGTTGTTGACAATAATCATCATTTAACTATCATCATCATTATCTATTGCATCACCATTTAACTATTATCATCATCATCTATTGTAATGGATGATCATCATCACCACCACCTCCTCCTCCTCTTCCTTCTTTTTATTACTTTTTCCTCATAAGTTTTTTCTTTTTGCTCTTTCTTCTTCTTGTTTTTATTTTTTGCACGAAAAGAGAAAAAAATATTTATTACCTTCCTTTCTTTTACTACTATTTTTTCATTATTTTTTATTTTAGTTTGAAGTACTCTTTATTATTTTTAATTTGTTTGTTATTTTATTGAGTTATAGATAAATTTATTATTAATACATATTATATGATATGTATGGTAGATAAATATATTTATCACAATATACTATAAAATATATATGATAAATAAATTTATATATTATATAAAGTATATGGTAAATAAAATGTATTTGTTGATATATATTATATAATATATCTTTTATACTAAATATATTTTATCTATCATATATAACATATGATAAATACATTGATAAATACATATATCTATCAAATTGTTCAATTCTAAAATTTGAAAAAAGAAATTGAATAGTAAATTTATATATTCTTTTCTTTAAAAAGAGTTTAAATTTCATATTAGACAAAAAATAAATACTTCGTGACATGTTTCGAGTGCAAAATAATAATTTGAGTTTTAGTCCAATTGAAATTTGTATTTTAATGGAAAACTTAAGTTTTATATTTTCCAAAATTGAAATTTTAAAATGCCATGTAGATAAATATTATAAATATTAATTTATTTATAATAATAATTTAGAAGTTATTGTGAATAAAAAGGTTAAATGTTATAAATATAATATTAACATATTCAGAACATAATTCTCTTTCTAAAAATTAATTTAAATGAGTTTATTTTTGACCATTAGCTTAAATATAATCAATGGTATCAAATTAATGTAAGAACTAATATCTTACATTAGTATCAATTGATTCCTCCTTATAAACATATAAATGCACACATCCGTACAAACATGCATAAATTTACTTTACAGATGACTTGTCAATCTTATGTCAAAATGAATTTTACATGATTAAGTTTTCGATGATTTATTTCATATAAGTTAATAGGAGTTTGACTATTCATTCCTACAATACATGATAATTGTAATCATGTTTCTTTATGTGCACTTTCATAATTCTTAAAAGTCTATAATGTTATAGAAAAGCAACTACCTTAAAATAATTTTTCAATTAGGTTTCTTTACTAACTAAACTTACTAGTTAGTAACTTTCTAAAATGATAATAGTTACTAACGTTTCTTATTCCTTTTTTTTCCCTTTTCATGTGTAATTCAAACTAAACTTGTTATTGTATCTAATGCTTAACAATGATATGCTATTTTTTTTTATTTCATTAAATTAGTGTCAAAAATTTAAGCATATTCATTTATTGTATCTAATGCTTAATAAAAGTATCTTTTTTTTAAATATTTATTTCTAGTTATTGAATGACCAAGTTTAATATTTACATCTTGCTCATTTATATATGTTATTAATAACTAAATTATACGTTTGTTTGGCTCTAATTATAGATTTTCATTATCATACTTTTCTATAATTCCTTGTTAAATAATGTCATGAATAAGCTAGATCTATCAAAACTTTCATATGATATAGAACAACTTGAGGTTTCTTTGTTTTAATGTAAAGTCAATTTTATGATTAAAAATTCTAAAAAATAAACATATCTTGACCTTCACAACTTTTCATTAATGAATCCTTTAATAAAGAAAAAAATTTAACTACTTGTAAGAATCCTTAATGCATTACTCAAGTTGAGTAAGGTTTATAAGAATCATGTAATCATCATAAGAAAAATTCTACTTTAGCTCAAACATAACTTAAGTTAAGTAAGGTACAAAATTGAGTCAAATTATCCTAAAAATATGATTTATTATTTCTAGAAAATAACTCAAGTCATATTACTCTAAAATTTGAGTTTTAAAAACCTTTAAAGCATTATATGAGTCATGTGATACTTAACTTGAGTCAATTATCTACTGGAACTTAGTTCCTTCATCCTATAGCATCGCTTGAGTGGTGTAGTAGGTTATAGGAGCCAAGTAAGGTTGAAAATAATGCCAAACAAGTTTCAAAAATTATGTGAATAAAATACAACCATCGAATTTCCAAAATATAATAAAGTTATCCTATTAAAATTATATCTTACCAATCATAGTGAAATAAAAAAAGACATTGAAAATACACTACATATAAAAATATTAATTCTTTACACTAACTAGCATGTACAATAGCTAAATCAAAACCCATATTGTAAGCAAGTACTTAAATCATAATAATTATCCAAACATAGCTCAATTCCTTAACATAGGCCATAATAGGTAAATTTCCACCAAAAGATCATGATTAATGGTTTAAAATGACATGAAATAGTATGTAATAGAAATATAATTAAAACATAAATTTAGATAAGAATATTTTATTAGTTAAATGATTTTTTTTCAAACTTTTTTTAAGAAATTTTCGAGACCAACATCATTTTATCGAAATTAATCAAGTAATTCAAAGGTTTCAAATTTCACATTATCATCAAAAAAAAAATTTCCAATGCTCGAGCACAATATATAAGGTTAAATAGATAAATATCACCACGGTGAATCAGTATATGTATAGTGCATAACAAACCTAATTATTTTTCTTAAAGTTAGCATTCTTAAGGCCCTTATATGATTTTATCAACTCAAATAATTAACATAAATATGTAAGACATAAAATCACTAAATCATAAGTATTTAAAATCACTTAGAACCATTTACAATAAATCTCATGAAAACCATGTAAACGTTAGATATGAAATGAAATTTAAATTTCTTGAATCTTATTATGTTAAGATAAAAAGTTAAATTTGGCTTCAAGATTGTTATATTTGATTAATGATTTGCTATTTGATTTAGGATTTATCAAGTATAAATTAAGGTGTGTTTGTTTCCCATTTTTGAAAAAATTTATGAGATGAGATATGAAGATTTTAAATGAATTTAGGGCTAGAGAAGGTTTTGGCCATTTAAAGTAGAATCATGGAAAAAGGGTGTTTAAGTCATTAAATTTACATATTCCTTGTTTTATAGTCCTTTAACTTATTAAGTTGTTTAGTTAAGCCTTATTCTTTAAATAGATTTAAATCCATAATTAATATATAAAAGTGTTATTTAAATCTCTAAATACATAATTAATGTAAAATCAGATATTAGCTTTTAAACCCACATTTTTAAATATTACATACATGATTTTATGGGTTTCATTTATGAATCATTCGGTAAAGCAAAGAATTTAGTTGCTTATAGAGTCCTTAATGCACAAAAACTTATATATGCATAAAATTCTTGATTTAACTATTCCTAGATGTTCTATTACAAAACTTAGCTCGAGTCCTATTAATGTTCACGGACTAATATGAAGCACTCAAATAAAAAGAGTATGATTTAGAAGAATAGCTAAAAAAAGCTTAATGCTCATTATGAAAATACTAAACTTAGTTTTATCTTACCCATGTTGAAACATGGTTGCTTTATCAATATGTTTATGTTAAAATACCAATCCTAAAAATTTATACTCCTATGGATTGAGTTAGATTTGAAGATGAAATCAAGTGATCACTTAAAGGCTTATTTTCCTTTTATTGGCATCATATCTTTTTACTAATGCATTTATCTAGTTGTTATTTTTTATTTAAGTTTTTATTTTGATAACTAATTACATATAAGTAGCAAAAGTCCATTTGAGAAATTTTACTAGATCAAATGCATTTATTAAATTTATTATTATTATTATTATTATTTTAACTATATTACTATATTATGATATCAAATATTGAATTTAATGTATCTATTAAATAAACATCATTAATAGTAATTAATATTAAAAATAGTATCAACTTTAAAATAATTTAAATTCATGTTTTATAAAAATACTTATGTCAATTATGTATGATTTAGCGATAAAACTTTTTATATGATTACATGTTTTGTAATAAAAAAATCATTAAATTTGAATTTTGTAATATTTAATTTTAAATCATAAATGAAATTTTCTTATTATATTTTTTTAATTGCATGTCACATCCTTAATCGAGCACCCACTATGTATTCATAAATTGATTGAAATGTCTTGTTTCATATGTTATTAATGTGAAAATGATATGAAATTATGCTAATGATTATAAGTATATGATGAGATTAGAGTTTATAGCTCTGATGTTGAAATTTGAAATTTCTGACGAAACTCTTAAACGGAACCACTAAACGGTGACTAAAATAAGTAATTATGTATTAATAATGTATTAGTAAAAGTACATTATAATATGAAAATATTAGAAAATTATAATTAGAATTTTTACTAATGATGTCATGATGATATCATTAAATGGTATGTAATATAACAATGTGATTAAAATTATAATATAACAATGTTATGTAAATAGATGAATATATGATTGAAAATAGAATAAGTTAAAATAGATTTAAATTAGTATATTTAATTAGAAGTGGGATTGCAAACAGTGTTTGTGGGTTTGTAAATTGTGTTAGTGGATGGAGAGAAAAATTAAAATATTGTTATTTTAGAGTTAGTGGAAAAAGATGGAGGGATTTTTAATATAAAATAAGGTGAATTGGGGTATGTTTAGAGTATTAAATACATGAAAATGAATGTGAATGGTTGAATTAAAAGTTAATACGTATAGATATATGTTTAAGATATGTATAAGGTTGGATTTTAGTGTATGAAATGCATTTTAGGGATGCCTACACTCCATCACTTAACCTATCCAAAAATATGCTCTCTTATTCACTCCATATCACCCATTTTTCTTGTCTTATCCCTTATGACCAAAACTTATCTTCATTTCCTCTTTTAATCATTTCATTTTCCACTTTGTTCTTCCATTTTTCATTTATCTTAAGGAAATCTGAAACTATACTCCATCTTTCCTTCATTTTGTTTTCAAATCTTATGATTAAAGTTAGTTCTTCACGCAAATCTTAAGTTTTAGTTGAAACAACACCATTTATAGCTTATTTTTGAAGTGACCAAAGCTTATCCATACAAAGAAGTCAAAGTTTACAAGTTGTTCTTCATCTTTTCATCTTATTTTTCTTTGTTCTAGCAATATCTTTGAGTATACTTCAAGGTAAGGTCAAAATACTCCTTGTTTTTCTTCTTTTTCATGGTGACCAAAACTCTTTTCTAAAGATCCTTCAAGTACACAACCAAAACCATTAAGAATCATGGATTTTGCTATAAATCACACCTTTCCTTGAAGTTTGACTTGTTTTATGGTTAGATTTAACTCTTTTAAGTACATACATATTGATTTAAGGTGAAGATCAAGCTTAAGGAAGTCAAAGAAGTGAAAGACCATTCAAATTTGTAGCAAAATTCAAAGGAGATCAATTTTAAGTTAGAATTTTTATAGTTTTGAAAAAGGTAAGCATTGGTGAGTATATTTTAGTGAGAGATTAAAAAGATTTATGACTTTTTGATGAAGTTCAAGTTATGGCCAAATGGTTTGAAGAATTTTTATTAGTTTTAGTTAATGATTTGATGGTTAGATGAGTTAGGATTGTAAAGGACATGAAATAAAAGGCTTAGTGGTTATATGGGTGTGTGTGTGTTGGTTTTTCCTTCATGGCTGAATCATCCTAAGCAAAATTTTTAATAGTTGGTAAGTTTGAAACATGTTTAAGAAGATTATGATAAAAAAAGAAGATTAATGGTTAAGATGGTAATTAAAGTTAAGTAATAAGATAAGTAAACTTGATGATTTAAAGTTAAATTTTCACTTTAAGTAATAATAAGATAAAAGTGAGGAAAAATGGATTCTGTTAAGTTTGATTAATGTTATAACATAAGAATTAACGTTAAATGGAAGTATTATTATGATTAATAAGGTTAGCATTAAGTATGACCTATACAAATGGGCTTAAGATAAGAATATTTGATGATTTAAGGCTAAATATGATAGTAAGTGTATATGATTTAAGAATTATGAAATAAATGATTAAGTTAAAGTATGATTTAAGTAATTAAATTTTAATTAAGGTTAAAATGAAGTTCTTAATGTTGTGTTAATAAGAATGATATAGCATATGAATTCAATTGGACTTAAGATGAAAG
>CANYBF011267304.1:0-23309 GCA_948192965.1 Dalechampia spathulata | reverse complement strand
AATCACTAGCCAAAGAGTGGCTAAAACAATAAAACTAGCACTAACCTCAATCGCAAGCAACCTCTAGCTATAGCCAATGATCCTGTCCTTACTTGTATTCAACTTCTATCTCGCGTTCTCGGAAGCTAGTGATGTTTAGAATCGATAAGCGAAAGATTTGGTAAGGGTTAGGGGTGTTTGATTAAGGAAAAGGGTAAGGAAACTTATGGAAAAAGCTTGGTTTTCTGCCTTAAAAGTCAAATATAACATCGCGTACGGCCGTACGGACATTGGTACGCCCGTACCGACCCTAAATCTCTGAGAAACCCAAAAACCTGCGAGCAGCCGTACACCCGTACCCCCATTTGGTACGCCCGTACGGGTACTGTTCATCTGACAAACCTAAATTTTCCTGTGAGAAAATCTGATTCCTGCGAGTTACGGTATGGCCGTACGCCTATGTGGTACGCCCGTACACACTCGAGGCCCTCAGTTACCTGTTTCCTCTCTGTCTCGTACGATCGTACGGCCAACCCGTACGCCCGTACCACCTCCTAAAAATGTAATACATGCCAATCGGCATGCCTAACTCGCCTGTAACCTATCCCAACACTCATGCCAACCTACAATACACTTCTAAACACTATCCTAACCTCAATACAAGTCATCCCTCATCCAACCGAGAAGACACGCTTCCCACTAAGGCGACGACACACAGTCAAGCCAATTAAAGCAATACACATATACGCATTATACATTCATAAGCATACTCAAATCGTCAATGCATACATTCATTCACATCACATCCACATCAGGCAATCCTATCATCCATCTACACATGTACACACATAAAGACCTAACTCCTAGGGTCTCTAATGTGGGTGTAACACTTTATTATTATTTATTTTACTAGATACAATTAATTTATACTAATAGTTTAATATGAAAGCAATTTAGATGAACCATTTATAATATACTTTAATTCAAATTTAATTAAAATTTCAATAACATAATAGCATAAAGTTAATTATTTTCTAAGGTTGTTAATAATAGTCAAAATAATCAGTATTAAATTTAGATTTTTAAAAATATTTTTTATATACTAAATAGATAATAATTTAATATATTTATATCATACTTTTTTTTTTAACTTTAATACAATTATCAAAATTTTGACACCATTTAACTAAATTTTGATAATCTAAATATATGATTTATTATTTGAATTATCTTTTTTTTAAATGATGTCATCATAATTATAGTATTAAAACTATACTATAGTTATGAAAAATAAATAAAAAATATAATAATATTTATAAATACATTAATTATATTATAATGTAATACTTGTTATTAGATAGTGATATGTATTAAATGATTATAAATAATGGTGGTGATTAGTGGTGAATATTAAACAATCATCTTATAATAATATAATTAATCACAGGAATTAATTTGAAAAGAATATTAGAGGAAGAAGGTGCCATCAAATTACATTCTCATAAACACAACAATGACTAAATGATTAATTTCAATTTATTATTTATGAAAATATTTAAATTTCAGTTAATTAAATCGAGAAATTTAGAAAATTAGGGATTTTGAAAAGCAACAGTTTCAAGACTTTTCAGCAGATCAAATTGAATGGATTTTGGGGTTTTTTTTAGTGTTTTGGTATGCTTACGTGTCAAAATCCAGGAGTTTGACGCAGCCCCCACAACTCCCCAAAGTCGAAACCGTTGAATTTCCTGCCAAACAGTTTTAATAAAAAATCATATAAGTATTTCAGTCTAATTTTTATAATTAAAAAAAGAAATAAAGAAGATATTTTTGAATAAATATCATTTTTCATGATTTTAATACGATAGAAATTTCAGTAAATATAATATTTTTATGAATATAAATTATAATGTTCATTTTTTTGAATATAAATATAATTTATGAGATAAGATTATAATATAACAATTCATGTTATTTTTTATTAAATATTATATATATATATATATATATATATAGATGGAGATGACTATAATTTCTATTTATAAATTATATATTGAGAGAAAATTGGGGTTGGCTTGGAAAATTATGATAAGAGAAGTTGAGGGGTGAGGAATCACCTTTTTTGGTATCAAGTTAAGTGGTTTGTGGTTGAGGAAAATTGTGTAATATCCAATATTAGACTTGATATGGCAGCTGCAAAGAAATATCTGCAAGCTTTACTGCTAATCATCCATTTCACACTCTCAACTTGTTTTGACACCATTACTGTAAATCGTACGATCAGAGATGGCAAGCTTCTTGTCTCCAAGGAAGGAAAATTCGCACTTGGGTTTTTCAGTCCAGGAAATTCCAGGCACAGATATCTTGGAATATGGTATCATAAAGTTCGGCAACGAAAAGTAGCATGGGTGGCAAATCGGAATGATCCAATCAATGGCTCCTCAGGAACTCTGTCGATTAACCAGGTCGGGAACCTCATTCTTTATAGCGATCATAGCAGAAAAGTCCCCGTATGGTCTGCAAATGTTTCAGTTGAAGCATCAAACGGTTGTTTTGCTCAGATCTTGGATTCGGGAAACTTGGTTTTGATGGAAAAAACAAGTGAAAAGGTTTTGTGGCAAAGCTTTGATTATCCCACAGATACTATGTTACCAGGCATGAAACTTGGGCTGGACAGGAAAACAGGTTTGCGCCGATTCTTGACGTCATGGAGATCAGCAGATGATCCTGCAATTGGAGAATATTCGGTTGTTGTCAACCCAACAGGATCTCCGCAAGTATTCATCTACAAGGGTAAAATCACAATCTGGAGAGCAATATTATGGCCATTAAAAACCCGCAAGGATGTAAGAAACTTTAGTTATATCAACAACCAAGAAGAGTTATCCATTTCCTACTTTGTTATGGATCCTACGGTGACCCTGATATCTGTTTTGGAATATTCAGGATCTCACAAGCACTTAACATGGCATGAAAGTCAAGAAAAATGGAAGGAGATCTGGACGGCTCCCAGGTCTCAATGCGATACATATGGACATTGTGGTATCTACAGCAAATGTAGTCCCACACTGGCTACTCGCATATTTGAATGTGATTGTCTACCCGGGTTCGAACCAAAATTCCCCAGGGATTGGAATGTTCTGAGAGATGGATCAGGTGGTTGCATCAGGAAAAGGGCGAAATCGTATAAAATGTGCAGTCCTGGAGAAGGATTTATAAAAGTGGAACATCTTAAGGTTCCTGATACTTCAGCAGCAATATGGGTGGACACGAGTTGGACAGAAAAAGATTGTGAAGAAGAATGCGGGAAGAATTGCTCATGCACTGCCTATATAAGCATTCATTTTTCAGGGAAACGGACGGGTTGTTTCATGTGGTACGGGGAGTTGATCGATATAGTAAATCACGCCGATGATGGATACGATCTTTATGTTCGTGTTGATGCACATGAATTAGGTAAGGGATTCCACTGTTACACTAACTTTAGCTAGTTCCATTTTGCTTTGTTTTTCTGTTTCGATCTTATAGTAAAACCGGATGCGTTTTGCTTATGCAACAGCTTCCCATCAATCAAACAGGATTCTTGGCAAGAGAAATATGATATCAATTTTCATAGTGTCGACTGCTTCAGCTTGGCTTATGATTATCCTACTTGCCCATTTGTTGCTCAAGAGAAAGCGAAGAAGAGGTATGCATCAAGTTCAAGCTATTTGCTTTCTTTCCTTTTCATTGCATATCAATCAAGTGGGAATTTCCAACTCTTCAGAATGCATTAACTAGTTTCCAAATATTATAAAAGTAATTTGGTTATTATTATTTTGAAATTTTGTTGAAAAAAACAGCTAGAGATAAATGGAAGAAAAGGTTTATGGAGACTTTTGGCGATTCCTTTGTGAAAGGAGATACAAATGAAGTCAGAGATATTACAAGTCATTTAGACGTTACATTTTTCAATTTCAACACCATAATTGCTGCCACTAATGGTTTCTCTGCAACTAACAAACTTGGACAGGGTGGTTTTGGATCTGTTTATAAGGTAATTTCAATCCATTTTTTGTTTTTCAAAAAATTGATCCCATTGAATGAAATGGTGATTTTTTTCTTTTTTTAATTTCGTATTGTGAATATGGCTTCAGGGTCAGCTGGCAAATGGACAAGAGATTGCAGTAAAAAGGTTAGGTGAAAATTCAAGGCAAGGAATGGAAGAATTTAGAAACGAAGTTGTTCTAACTGCTAAACTTCAACACAAGAATCTTGTCAAACTTCTAGGATGTTGCATTGAAGGAGAAGAACCGATGTTAATCTATGAATACTTGTCAAACAAAAGCTTGGACTTGTTACTTTCTGGTATGTTAATTCTCTTCCACATTCCTTTCTCCGTTTTTTCTTTACAGAGGCTAGAAAAGTTGATAAATTGAATCTACTTACGCTCTAGATGAAACTAGAAGGTCTATCCTGGATTGGAGAACACGTTTTGATATCATCATTGGAATTGCTCGTGGTATCTTATATCTTCATCAAGATTCAAGATTGAAAATTATTCATAGAGATTTAAAAACAAGCAACATTTTATTAGATGAAGAAATGAATCCCAAAATTTCAGATTTTGGGATGGCAAGGATATTCAAAGGTGAAAAATTTCAAGAAAGAACAAATAAAGTTGTTGGAACATTGTAAGTTCATCTCTACATCAAAATATAAAGAACTATAGTAGTGTATTATGTAGAAGCCTTGTTATAACTTCATCATGAGAATATAAATAATTTTTTTATCTTGTTGTATTGCAGTGGATATATGTCTCCAGAATATGTAAAATTCGGAAAATATTCAGTTAAATCTGATGTTTTTAGCTACGGTGTAATATTACTGGAGATAATTTCAGGCAAGAAAAATGGAAGCTTTCATCCAGAGGATTCTACTTTAAGTTTGATAAGATACGTAAGTATTGAGTGTCAAGTTTCCCAATAAGAGCAAAGCATTTATAGATCTATATTTTTAGTAGAATGAAAAGTTTAGATGATAAATGTATGCATGCAGGTATGGGAGCTATGGGAAGAGGGAAGAGCAGTAGACATAATCGACCCATTACTAAAAGAGTCGTGTATTATGGAGGAAACCTTGAGATTCATCCAAGTAGGATTGTTATGCGTGCAAGAAAATGAGAAGGATAGACCAACAATGTTTAATATAGTTTTCATGTTAAGTAGTGAAACACATGTTCCATCCCCGAAACAACCTGCATTTACAGTTAGCAGAAGATTTTGCGATGATCCTAAACTTCCAAGCGGAGAAGAAATGTCATGTTCTATAAATGAGATGACAATCTCTGCCGTTGTAAGTCGTTAAATCTTAGTTAGTTAGTTAACTAAAGTTTAGTCTATTGGAAGTGACTATAAACTATAACAAGGAGTCTACTTTTTGGTAATGATATTCATAGGCCTTCTCCGTGGCTTCCTGATTTGTACAAAATTTCAACAAAAATTCTGGTTTGATTTGCCAATCTCCATAAGCTTAATAGCACAGTTTCTAAATCTTTGGTTTTTAAGAGGTCAGACACCCTCTCACAAGTTAGAAGCTCTCCAGGCCAGTTTTGCTGTTTCACATGGAGAGGACCTTCACCAACTAATATCAATTGCTCTCAGAAGGTGGAACTCACAGCTCCTTTCAAAGGAGCTCCTGATCAGAACTGATCCTATTAACTTGCATATATAATACATTTGAGATTAACATAAATCTAACTCAAATAACTAATCATATCAAATATTGATATAAATGATAAGACAATAAATAGATCAATATAATAAAAGTAATAGATAACAAATTAATATGACATAAATAACTAAAGATGAAATTATTTTCAAGTAGTTTAATCTTGAGATTTTAGCATTTCTTTCTAATTTCATAACTCTAATTATATAATATTATTCATTTAATTATATCATGGGAAAATGAGCGCTGCGTACCGAGTCATCACTAAATGAAAAGACAGTAATCTTTACATTAGAAAACATGAGAAAAACAACAAAAGCAAACATTTCCAGCGTCTATATATTTTGGCCAAGAAGGTTGATTTGCAGGCTACATTATACAATCTAATCAATGTTGTGAAAACCTGGAAGAAGGGAAGTAATAAAGCCAAAGACAATCATTTGAATCTCCTTGACAATCACCCACCAGCGATTACCGCCATCACCCCTACCAGGTTCTGCCATGTTCTCATTCTCAACGATCTGGTTAGCATCCTCCCGTGGATGATTTTCATTCTCAGCCACAGGTTGTCCCTCTGCAGAAAACAGCAATTTGAATATTACAAAACTGTAAAACCAAAAGTAAATAAAGATAATATGCCTCTCATCTTTTATCAGCTTTCTCTGGTCAAACACCAAATTTTCTGATGGGGAACAGGATTGGAAACCGTACGTCAGAAAAAATGGATAACAACGAGTAAGTTTAAAGGAATAGAAATGACTCAAGTCGCGCTAATGATTAGATCCAGTCTTATTCTTTATTGTTTTCAAGATCGGCACTCTTCTGGTTGCCAGTTTGTGTAATCTATACCCTACTCAACGACTACTTGTCTACTCATTCTACTTGGTATATAGAATCCAAATAATGTATATACAGATATCCATGCGCAAATTGGTATACAAATATCCATGAGGGAGAGGTATCAAGGAATCCAAATAATGTATATATTAATGAAGTAAAGTGAAGTCGTTTTACGATGGTCCAGTATATCTGAATTGGCAATTACACAAGCAAGATTGTCTGGTAGACGATCAACATCATCTGAAAAATAATGGTCCACTGCACACTAACAATATTAGCAAACATCCAGGTAATGCTGCAGAGCATACTCTTTTCTGGGGCCACAAGCATGAAAAGAATAATAGCAGTTCAAAACCATAACGAATTGTGCACCAAACTATAATAAATTTCATTATCTGATCAAGGCAGAACTAGTTTTCCGTTAATTATTCCTTCTGTTTCCTTCAATTGTCCACTTTAGAAAAATTATGTGTTCCTAAATAATTGTTTATTTAGAACTATAAGATAAAGTTATTTAATTCATTCCAATATTATCCTTCTTCCGTAAATGCTTATTCAATTCTGAAAAAATTACAAACTTGCTTATTAATTATTTTTTAAATGGCATTTTAGTTAAATGGGATACTGATAAACCACTTTCTTGATATTGATAAAATAGTCAAAATGAACAACTAAAAGTGAAAGGAAGTAGTACTGATCTCGGTGGCCCCATGCATAAAACGGAAAGAACAGTCATCTGTGTAGAACCTTAAGATTGACCCACTGACCACACCAATTATCAAGCTTACCTTATGCTGTTGTTAAGGTAATTAAACACATGGCAAGAAACCTCCAAAACCCTTTTCTCATAAAACCCTTTACATGTATTAAGTGAAGCATGAAAAAAACCCAACAAGAAAGCTTTGACAAATCAAATCAACTATTTTGTATGCAAACAAGTTCAACTATATATGATCAGAAGTGTTACAAATTGCAATAATCAATTTCAAACAAACAAAAGAGCCACTAATATGTGAAAAATTTATTGCCCTCACTCCTCAGTATCAACACTTTTCTGAATAAAACCATTGTTGGAATCACTACTGTCAGCTGGCAAATTACAAATAATTCCTCCCTTGAAAAAATGTAGAAATTTTCTTTGTTTAGTTTTGTATTTGATTTGGAGGAATAGATATTTGATCAAGAAAACTAGAGTTGTTAGAGGAAAATGTGCTTCTAACAATTTGCACGGTTGTAAAGGTTTAGTCGGTTCATTTCATTTAGGATTTTGAGACTGAAATCTAATTTTGAAGGATCACAATTTGATTTAGGTAATCATTTCAAGGATCCTGAGATTCAACAAATTACACCAATACAATTTGTATTTGTAATAACTAGTAACAAAATTCATCTAGTTTTCCTCCTGTTTATTTTAGCTATGTACCATGTTATTTTTTTTACGTAAGTCAATAGAGAGAATAACATTTAGTTCATAAAATTATTACTGAATATACAACTTAGACATATTTATCAAGCTAAATATAAAGTTGAACTAATTTATATTTCATATTAATATTTAAATAGAAGACCATAATTAATTAATAAGTGAAAATATTTGATGTATATTTAGTTTGTGTTTATTTTTGCATTTGCTAGTCGATTACATATGTCAAAGCTTACAAAACCTAATCAAATTCTCTTTAATTGTACATGATGTCCAAGATATCAGTATCAATCCATTAGGAATCATGTGCTACATTTTCAACTTGATTAAGGCTACATTATAAAAGAGACTGATAGGGTTAAATCATTATTCAGGACTTGGGAGCATAGATAGTAACAAAATTAGGAGGATGATGATACTGTCACTCTGTCAGTAGTATGATATTTTTATAAAAGGCAAACAATAGAAAAAGGGAACAAAAGACTTGTTCAATGTGTACATTGTGGTAGAGAAAGTACCTGCTAATGCAACATTTTCGTTTGGCCTTGCAACAGGGGGAGCGTTGTCAGCTCTAACTGGCCTAGGTGGTCGGGGAGGTTCAGCTGCTCTTTGCATGCTTTGTGAGAGCCACCGGACTAATGGTGTGAGAGCTCCAGTTTGGTATCTGCAACAATCTCAGTGTAGACAATTAGCTCCAAATTCCATTTACTCAAAAAGGATACAAGAACTTGAATATGGAAGAGATATACTAACTGATTTGATGTGCATGTAGTTAGGATTAAGAAACCGGAAATCACTCTCAGCTAGATACCTACGAACCTAAACAGACATTTTTAAGTTTCCCTCCGACAATATTATTGACACTCAAATGCTTTTTATTTTCTTATTCTCTTCTTTTAAGAAATTAAATAATGAATTCCAAAAAAATTACTCTATCAATTAAATAGAACTTCAATGTAATTATACCATTAAATATAAATTTCAATAAGTACAAATTTGAATTCTTCAACTGTGTGAGACTATCACCATCATCAATATCATATATAACTTAATCCCATCTAACCAGTATCAGAACAAAAGTTGCATATCAATGGTCGACAACTGTCAAAAAAAGATGAGTGCAATAAGGCAAATTTTTATGTCAGAAGCCATTCCTTTACAACTCGCTGAAGAAGAAACAATCAGTAAATGGTTACAGATAGATCAATTAAGTTAGGAATCTACCATTACAAACATGAGACGTAAAAGTGCAGTTTGGTTCTAACTATATTGATGTGTTATAAGATGCACTTCCAAATGTAGATAATTGAGTGAAATGATATAAATACGTGCAGAGAAGATGTCAAGAGAATAAAACTTGATTCTTTTTCTAGAAACTTCTCCCAAACCATTCAATTACGCATCCAAATTGAACATAATTGTGTACCAAACGTATATATGTATTAACAATTAAAAGTAAGTGACTTACAAATAGACAAGTGAAGCAAAAAACACAAGGACCAGAAGTCTTTGTCTTGAACCATCTTGGTTGAACAAAAAGATTACAGCTGCCAGCTTAAGTATGAGTAGCAAATCAAGCTGAAATGCAATTTGAAATCTTCTCGCAACAACTTGTCTTTGAGGTGCAGGCTGTTGGTTTTGCTGTTGCTGTTGCTGTTGATGTTGTTGCTGCTGCTGCGCCCCTTGTCCATGATCACTGGCTGCACCAGCGTCAGAATTTGACCTACTGTCAAGAAAATTGACAAGTTGTTGAGAGTATTTACAAGACAACTATATCAGCGTCCATAGTTGTGAATTAAATTAAATGTCATTGCATGATTTTGCTACAAGCTGGTGTTTCACTCTCAAAATGGCAGTTATAGACAAAGGGAAGGAGGAGGTGCTGTAGATAGAGTGAGGGAAACAACGGAATATCGCACCATGATATCAGATATCACAATAATCAGAAATTTTCAGTGATATTCATTCCGGGATACAACCATAATAATCCCCAACAGGTACCCAATGTTTAATAACGCAAAAGAAACTGCTGCGCCATACATCAAGTTAAATGCTTAAAACTAGAGCCAAGGCAAAGCATAAAATATCACAAAGAAATAGAATAAAAAGAAAAAAGAAATCCTTTAGCGGATAAGAATCGAAGAAGTTTTTTATTTCCTTCTTTTGAATCCCCTTTTTTAAAATGCAATACATGATTCAGTTTTCTTGCAGCAAAACTTACAATTGCAGATACGCAAATGGTATTCACAGCCAAATCGACAGCATGAACAAAGAGACAATATCACAGCTTCCAATATTGTCAAGTGCAACAGAAATACTTACGTAGTGGGTACATTGTAAGTGAGAGGAATAAGAGTATTCGATGGAAGTCCCGAAATCTGACCCATAAATGGCGGAACAGGCACAGCATAAATGCCCGCTCCACGATTTGGCTGATCCTGACTTTGCAAAGACATCGTTACACCAGGAATTAGTGCAGGGTAAACAATTGGGTATGTCTGGAAATCACCATTCGGATAAGCTGTAAAACCAGGCAATCCTGTCACCTGATACAATCAACAACATCAAGAACATATTAAAACACAAAAACAAACAAAACACATCAACACATCCAACAAATCATTAGGAAATAGTTTTTATTGGAGGGAAGGCAAAAAAGATAACAACAAAAGAAAGCGCTTCATAACACGAAATCAGAACAATTTCAGTGCAATCACGCACTAAAGCTTAAAAGGAAGAATAAAAGAAACCCTAATAAAAAAAATTGCATCTTCAATTTGATTATCGACTCAATTCAGCATTAAACATAAAATTGGGAAAAAAAAAAGAAAATAAAAGAAAGAGAAACAGAATGGAAATTCATACAAGGAGTTTCTTGTTGAGAGTATCTTCAGGAGAATTAGGAGTAGTAGCAGTTGAAGATTGATCAGACGGAAGATCGGTTTGTTCAGCCATGAGAGAGGGGTCTGTTGCAATTAAGAGAAAATTTCAGGATTTTATGTTTCGTTTTCTTCTTCGCTTTCCCTTGTTTATGTACGAGTAAGAGGGGAAATGATATACAAATGGAGTAATTGGTAATTTAGATTGTTGTATGCCAATGGGTGCAAGCCAAGTAGACAAGATGATGCCCAATTTCAAGATTATTTCCCTTTCTTCTTCGGCTATACGAATTTAATGGAGGAACTGGAGCTTCTGCAACTCTGGGCTTGGAAAATATAAGAGCCTTATACCATACCACATGGGCTTACTTCTCCGATGATTTCATGGCCCATTAACTATTTCTAGTATTTTTTATATACATTGATAAATAAATACTGAAAATGGGTTTTATTGATAGTAATAAAGCAGTCAACACTTCAACATAAAGAATAAAAAAAATAATGAGAAAGCGAGTCTCCTTGGAGAATTCCTCTACCAGGTATGATTGGACCTACAACTCCATCATTAAATGTCACCTTATACAGTACTTACTTTCATGGTAGTAAAATTAGTCGACAATGTCCAACCATCTGTCACTTGTTCTCTGCAGACGATAGTTTTTTCTTCTTCAGGGCAACTCTTAAGCCTATTTTACTAATAGGAGATTGCATTGGGAAGGTTATAACTCTAGGCAAGTCATGTATCTGTTTCACTCCTAATAGTTCATTATGTTTGCGACATTTTATCTCAAAAATGTTTGGAATTTCTACACCTCTTAATCACGGGAGATATCTTGGATTGCCCTCTCTGATTATTAAAACATAAAGGCAGAATTTTAGATGTAAAAATGAGGAAGTATGGAATAGAATTAATGGTTGGAAGTCCAAATTCTTATCAATAGCAGGAAAAAAGATCCTTATAAAGTCTGTCGTGGAATTTGTTCCAGCGTATTTTATGAGTGTGTTTATGCTACCTGTTGCTTTTTTGGATAAGATTCAGAAAATGTTAAGCTCTTGTCAGCATGGATCTAAATGGAATGGGCAGAAAGATTTGCATTGGTTTTCATAGGGCAGAATGTGTTCTCATAAAAGTCATGGTAGATTGATTAGGTTTTCGAAGCCTGCATCATTTTAATATTGTAGTGCTTGGTAAACAATCATGCAGGATTTTCATTGATTCTTCATCTCTTCCTAGTCAAATTTACGAAGCCAAATATTTTGTCGAGCATTCTTTTCTTGAAGCTTGTGAAGGGTATAACCTGAGTTACATATGGAGGAGTCTTTTTTGTACCAAGGGCTTAATTTGTCGTGGTGCTAGGCAAGTCATTGGCAATGGTCGAACAACCAGTGTTTGGCATTATTTATGGCTTTTACATGGGGAAGCTTTTTACTTTTGAAGTCTTGTGACGGAAGGTTTAGATCGTTCAAGGGTTTGTGATTTGCTTATTGTTGACAGTAGAAGTTGGGATTCTTTATTTACTGTCTCAGAGATAAATAGTATTCTTTCTATCCTTTCACAACAGATTAATGTGGATGATTATCGGGCTTGGTATTTTACTAAGGATGGTCAATAATCAATAAAAATTGCATATCATGTTGTTTTGCAGTTGGATCCGTGTATGGATGCGTTTAATGTTCCTGGTGATTGGCTCAAACTTTGGAAGTTATCAGTTCCACCAAAGGTTTAAAATTTTATGTAGGTCTGTATAGATATTATTCCTACTAAGCTTCAGTTGGCTCAAAAGGATGTTAATACGCTAAAGAATGTTTAGTTTGTGGAGCAGATGAGAATTCAATTCATGTATTCTTTTATTTGTGGAGACTGCTTAATTTCTTTCCTGTGCTTACTGTTTTGTCTTGTCATGAATTTGTTTTTCATCTTATGCGATCTTTGAGTCCATTTATCATGAGTATTATGATGATGGTTATGTGGAGCATATGGAACGATTGTAACAATGGTCTCTGAAATAATCAATATATGATAGCAGGGAATATCGTTTTTGGATCGTTAAGGTACCTTCGTCAATGGGAGGATGATGTTATTGCTATAAAGCAGTATGTCACTGGACAAGGTACGTAGTGCAGCTCATAGTTTGCAATGATTGAAACCCCCACCTGGATGAGTTAAATGCAATTTGGATACTGCCAATTTTCAAAGAGAAAGGGAAAGTGGAGTTTGGTGTTGTTTTTCATGATACTCGAGGTTGTTTCCTCTCTGTTATATCTGGTTTCTTAGTTGGTTTGCACTCTCCATGTATTGCAGAAGCTCTTGGTTTACGACAAGCTCTTACATGATTAAAGCAAACAACCCGGCCGATGCGGTTATGTCTGATGCTGATGACTTGTCCTATTCTGGGCAAGTAATTCAACAACAGGACATTTAGATCTGTTGGATTTGTGGGCAAGCAAATGCAGTGTGGCTGATAGCCTTGCTAGAGTTGCTCTTCTGTTTTCTAGTTTCACTGTTTGGCCAGATGCTCCAGATTGCTCGCAGGATGTTCTTCATACTGATCCTTATTAATGCATTTTATTTTCTTTTTTAAAAAATAGCTGCTCAAAGTTTTATTTCATGACTAAAGAGACTATGATTTTGTCTGAGATTTTAGATTTACAATCTTTGAATTTATGTAATATAAGATTAAAATTTGTATGATCAAAATTAATTATATAAAGATTAATATGATAAGATATTTTATGACACTAAGTTTACACATAATATATTTATAAACATTAGAAATATAAATCATATTTTTCCAATTTACATTTTTTAACGCATAAATATAATATAAAAATTCAATTTATTTTATAACTTAAAGTAGATTTGATGAGGAAAATTATTTTGTCTGTTTCTCTTATGAAAAAGGGGAAAAGGCAGGCACTAAACACCCACCAAACTAATGATAAGTGGGTTATTAGTTGTAATCCATTTTATTTTGTCGTTAAAAAGAAATGGCTATTTTTCCCTAACACCCATTTCTTAAAAAAATTCAGTATTAATTATAAATAAAATTTTTTATTATTTTTAAAATTTTAATTTTGGATAATTTTATTCGATTAAATATTAGAACTATCTTTTTTGGAAATCAAATATTTTAACTATTTTTGTTATGATTTAAATTCAGAATTGATAATTAAATAAAATATATTGTTTAATTATATAAATAACATTTATGAATATTATAATAGGATAGGATAAAAATGTTGAAAAAAGGTGTAATTATTTGTAATTATTTCTTGAATTATTATATTAGTTGAAATCTTTGACCCAAAATTGAAAAGCTCCTAATTATTGGAATCAAAATTTGACCAAATAAAAGGTAAAAACGTTCCTTAGATTATTAAAATATTTCATTCAATGCTTTTACTGAATTAGAAATAAAGCATTTTTGTTGTTTTTTAAAAAAAAAATAATATTATATATCTCTGATTATCTTTGCATTAGTAGATGGATCAAGATTAAGACTAATAAATAAACTTACACTTACCCCAATGACACCAACACTGACTCAAAGTCTTTGGAGACTCGCTTGAAAAGAAAAGATACAAACGTAGCCAAAAACAACTTGCCGACTAGACACATTATAGATGTATGTCTACATGTTTCGATGTCGGCAAGTCATCCTTGGCTGAATTCATAATCTATACCTCTTCATGAGAGACTCCAAGACCCAAACCCGCACCATTTGCTGTTGAATGAATGTTGTTTTGAGGATAGAGATGTGGAAGGTGAGTTTATATAAGGCAGAGGGAGGTGTCTAAGCCCCATCATATATTCCAACCTGACTATACCTTTCCGTAAAGGGAAAGTGGCTGCATGCGTATGGCATCCAAATGGTACGTATCAACGTTTACAACCCTTCAATATTTCCCATATTCTTTCCCCACCCATTCCCCTCCCTATTTCGGGCCATTTCTTGGAAATATTTTTTGCTCTGCATCATCATCATGGTCCGGCTTGATTGGATTATAAAGCTTTCACTAATCAATTGGGGGAATAGCATCTTGTTCATATATATCATTTTTAACAAATAAAAAAGTTATATCTTTAGTAATGGGTGTAATCCTCGAAATATAATCTATCATATTTATTATAACACAAGAAAATCAATTATAAAAGTATATACATCATCTATTTATAATAATACAAGATACATTGATTTCATATCAATTAAAATTAGCTAATTTCATTTGCATTCATCAAAAATTTTAACTTGACGAAAGTAAGAATCAAAAGTAACAATCCAAAATAACTTGAACTTCCATTGAAGTTAGCAATGTTTCCCTATTCAGTGATGATTTCAGGCAATCCTCCGCAAAAACCACCAGAAGCAAATTGTCCATGCTTCCCACAACATTCCTTCCTATAGCTTTTACAGCAACCCCCACCTCTTTCTTTCCTCTCCAAGCTCGAGCATGGAATTGTTGTCGTTTCAGGATAGTTCATTGTCGTATCCTGATGAATATCATTACAACACTTGCTCCTAACATTTTCTAAAAAAACTTCCTGAATATGAATCTCAACATGGCCTTTACCACTGTTGTCGGTAATCTTTTGGCCTTCTGCTTCCTCAGTACGATCAGTAGAATGGTTTGAATGGTTAGACATGTAATTCTGAGAAATTTTTTCACAGGAATGTAACGGTGGATTGTTTGCCTCTATGTCCACTAAGTCGCAACTTCTGCTATTATGACAGTGTTTCACTTCATCCTGCCTGTTCACTGAGTGGGTGCTTGAAGAACAGCTATGTGATTCATGAGGTTTGCATGTATTTTCGACTTTTTGGTTCGAGCAACAATGGTTATGGTTATGATGGTGGGAAGAAATGTTAGCATCAGGTTTCTTGGTATATGTTATAGCTGATTTTGACTTGCAGCATTTTCCACCATGTTTACGGGTTCCTTGTAGAAGAAGCATGCTATTGAAGATGACTAGCAAGCAAGTTCCAACGTCAGCAAGAACAGCTGCCCAGACAAGTGGGCGACCGGCGAACGCCAAGGCGAGGATAGCAGACTTGGTAGAGATTGATAAAATGACATTCTGAATTACTTTTCTGTGAGCTTTCCTGGCAAGATTGATGACTTTGGGTACTTTCCTTATGTCATTTGACATAAGGATTACATCCCCCGTCTCTGTTGCCAATGCTGATCCTGAAATTCCCATTGAGATACCAATATCAGCTACTGCCAATGCAGGTGCATCATTCACTCCATCTCCTACCATTCCTGTTGTCGATTCCTTCTTAAATTCCTCGATTATCCTTGCCTTGTCCTCAGGTAAGAGTTCGGACTTGACTACTTCAAAAGCATGTCCTAGCTGCACATGGTCATCATTTTATCAGTTAGTCTTATGTGATAACCGAGTAGATAAAATTAGCAACAACAACCAAGAAATCTGGGCCACCATCAATATAGATAACCCAAGTAATACTCATCTGATACACACACGCACACAGCGATAAAATCAACGATTAATTTCAATGTGACCAAGTCCAAAAGAATTGTATGAACCTGTTCCTGAGCATGAAATGCTGCTGCTTGGCAATCTCCTGTTAGCATAGCGGTTTTGATGCCCATCGACTTCAGCTTCACCAAGGCCTCTGCGACTCCAGTCCTGCAGGCATCACAGAGGCTAAATATTCCGACTAGTACTGCTCCAGAGAATATATATCCAACGGTCTTCCCTCCTTCGGTATCGATTTCTGTGGTTGGAACTATTTAACAAGATCGACATGGTGCACATTAGAATACTTTCCTTGTCCCAAATTCATTTTTAAACTGAATTGAACAAAATTCAGGATCAGGATAAGGTGAAACTTTTACCCGTTCCATATCCAGCTCTAAGACCAACCTTTCTGTTTCCAATGTAAATTTCTCTGCCATCAATCTTTCCATGAATTCCTTCTCCAGGAAAATTCTGAAATTCCATAACATGCTCAGGATTCGGCTTTATTGAGAGGCTCTTTGCATAATCAACCAAAGCAGCTGCCATTGGATGACTTGACTTGCTTTCAATGCTAGATACCCTACAGACAACAACAGACATGTAAGTTAACAAATCATAAACAGGGAGTATTAAAACAAAACCTTTACTGATTTCCTTACCAATAAACCAGTTCATGGAGGCTAATATCATCAGAAAGAGATTGGAAATCTCTGACAACAAATTCTCCTCTTGTTATGGTTCCAGTCTTGTCAAAAGCCATTGCCTTGACCTTGGCAATTGTTTCCAGGCAGTCTCCTCCTTTGATCAAAACACCAGATGTTGCAGCCTTGGTGAGGGCACAGAAAGTGGCGACAGGTGTTGACAAGATAAGAGCACAAGGACATGCACTTACTAAAACCACCAATGCCAGGTGAAACCAGGGATTATGATCATGAACTCTTAATGCCAGAGGAACAACCACAAAACCAACTGATGTTATTATAACAGCTGCAACAATAATTATTAAGAAACCATCAACCTATGAAAACTCAAGGTTCTGATAAATCAGAGAAAGAAGAAGACTATTGATATGGAGAACCTGGAGTATAATACTGAGCAAATTTGTCTATGAATTGTTGAGTGTTGGACTTGTTGTTCTGAGCTTCTTCCACTAGTTTTGCCATTTTAGCAACCACACAATCTTCAGCTAGAGCTGTAGTTTTAACTCTAATATATCCTGAAAAATTGACGACTAAACATCAGATATGAGACCTTAATTGAAAAGAATGTTTAATAATAAAACACCATGCAAGGGTTCACCATTAAGGTTGATGGTGCCAGCCCAAACAATTGAATCTTTTTGTTTAGGAACTGGAAATGATTCTCCGGTCAAGGTTTTTTCATCAACTTCACAGGTTCCATCTAAGACTTTTCCATCAATAGGAATGGTTTCGCCTGCCTTCACTGCAAGAATTGTGCTTAAGTTGACTTGATCAGCGTCGATTTCTTCCCCAGTTTCAGCGAGGATGGCTTTTTGAGGAGTGATGCTCATCAATGATGACATTACTGCATTTGCCTGGTATCAGCATTGTGCTTCAGAATTAAATTTCCTTTCTTACTAATGCAATTTATCAAGACCTGAATCTTATCTTATCATCTCATCTTATATTGTTTTACTTGGATTTTCCATTTTTAACGCATAAGTATAGTCAGCAAAAGAAGAGTTGAATAATATACCCTGTGGCTTGCCCTTGACTCGAGCCATTCTGCAATGGTGAAAAGGAAGACGATGAATCCAGCTTCAAGATAATCTTTCATGGCGACTGTCCCTACCACTGCGAAACCAATACATTATTAAATATTGCATAGTCTCGGATAATTCACCATCACAAACCAACCAACCAACCATCCTTGGTACCAAAAAAAGGTGATGCCCTCACCCCAAGGGCCCCCACCGCCCGACCCGACGAACCAACCAACCATCCTAAAACGTTATAATGTAGCTAAAAAAATATAAATGCGAGTTTTGGAATTTTGCTTCAAAAAATCGTGATATTTTGTACGTATTAGGGACCAGTGCAGCTATATCCACTTGATGTGACAATACATTATTACAATAGCACAAAGAAGTTGCGCAACAGAAGCTTTACTGGAGCATGACCCTCGTATCCTCTTGATGCCAAACCACGTCAGTAGTGGACCCCTTGAAAATTGCTTTTGTTATGAATACAACCCACCCCCAACAAATATTCATTTTACCTTTATTTTTGTCAAATAAAAAATCACAAAAAAGAAATAATCAGATATTATAACTGAGAGAAAGGAAGGAAAACATGTAAAAGAAGAGAACCTGCAATCAGCACAAGAAGGTTGGTGTCGAGCCTGAAATTTCTTAAAGAAGCTAATGCTTTGAAGAAGATGGGAGGAATGCCACACGCGACGGCGCCTAAAGCCAGCCAATGCAAGGGATGATAAAAATATTTCAGCAATGAAAGCAGCAGAAATACACCGCTGGCTATGGCGAATGGGCTCGGCCATTTCTTCTGGTAATTTGCATCTCCTTTTACTCTTATGTTTGCTTCTAGCCTTGCTTGGTTTAGTGCCTTCACTGCAATTCAACACACCGTTAAATCTCCATATCCAATCTTCATGGTTTACTTGCATTCAAATTTATTTCTTTTTTAGATAATTACAGGGGGAATTTTGATATATTTATACAATAGATTCTTTTAATACAGATGAATTACATCATGAAATTCAAGTTATTGACGCTTATATTTAGCATCAATCTCAATGTCATCTAAAAATGCCGGAAAAAGGATTCCTGTGTGTTATGATTTAACCTGGTTTGGTTTCGTGCCCTAATGAAACAAACATCCACAACAACTCACAAAAGGATATTTTTATAATTTATTTTTAAATTTTAATTTTCAAAGTAAAAAATGATCAGTTTTGTTTTTATTTTATAATCATTTTAAATTTTTATAAAAATAATCATTTTTTACGTTAAATTGTATTAAATATATATTAAAATTTTAAAACTTATATTCATCCATTATCAAATCTCGTAAATGTATCACTTTCACCATATTTTTTTTGAAGATTTATTATTTTTTCATTTTTTAAATAAATTTATCTCTATTTTTAATATTTTTCAAAATAAAATCAATTTTTACAAAAATAATTGTTTAGAAGAGTACGCATCAAATTATTTTAATAAATTGAAATTGGAAATATTTTAATAATATAAAATATTAAGGTTAAATTAGGTATATTTTATAAGATAAAATATGTAATAATTAAAACTTTTTAAAGATCGAGATATCATGTGATGTTTACGTATAAAATATATATATATATATTAAAAACTGTTTTGGATGGCCAGAAGAAAGGACAAAAGGAATGCCCTTGTCGCCGGAATCTCTACGGTGATTCGTCAGTCAGCGTGATCATCGTTCGGCCAACTGAGAATTTAATTTTGTAAAATGCAATATTTACTACACGAGATAGAACCCATTACAAATGCAAGACGCTTGGTCTTAAAATCACACCTACCATTTTCGACAATGGAACTATAAACCTTCTTATGGGGCTTGGATTGTTTTTCAAATTCTAAACGTTTATTAAAAATTGAGTTTTGAACTCGAGATTTCTGAATGAGCAACTACCGGACAAAAATCGGAGAAAAGAAAGGAATTAGAAGGGTAAAAGGTGGAGGTTGATTACCGATATGAAGCTGGGAAATGAGGAGATTATCATGAACAACAATGAGAGTTTTAGTAGGGACAATAACTGAGAACTCTTTGACACCATCGAGAGAGTTGAGGATATTCTCAATTAATGGAACTTCTGATGAGCAGCAAATTCCCAACACATCAAAGTAGCTTTTCTGATATTTTCTCTTACTCTCTTCTGATCCCGTACTAATTTTTTCAGCCATTATCTGCCAAATAGAATTTACAGAAGAAAAAAAACCCAGATCAGGAAACTTAACAACTGCTATGCATCAAAACCTTCTTTTGTGTGTGTGTGTGTGTGAGAGAGAGAGAGAGAGAGAGGGAGAGAGCGCGCATGAAATACATGTCAAGCAAGAGAAAAGGAGAAAAAAAGAGAGAACCAAGAAACATGCATATATTATGGATAGAAAGAAGCAGGACGTTAAGGAGACCTTATAGTAATGTTGATTGCAGTAAGGAAAATGTGGAAGCTGTGAAGGTTTTATAAAGGCAAAAGAATTTCAGAGAGGGGGAGGCTCTTTGTTGCCATTACTGTGGGCTTTAATCACATGTACAAATCAATAGCTTTTAATATTTTTATTTATTTATTGTTGATAATTTTATCATTGATAAATAAAATTATATTTTATATGATATGTATAGTCATAGTATTTAGCTGTTTTTTTACAATATATATTAAATATATATCTATGAAGTGGTAATAATACTATTATTTATGGTAAATATTATATGTAGATTTTATAATTGGAAGTGGGTTTCTAAGTATTGTATAAGCAAATTCACTAATATGTTTTTATTTTTATTAATGTTAAATTTTATCAATTTTATATTAATTAATATATAATTATCGTTAATTATTAATATATAAATAATTTATAAAAATTTATATATATAATTATATTATTAATAAATATATAATTTCATCTAATAAATCTATATTATATAAAAAATTTTCAGATTTATAACTATTTGATGATTAATAGTAGAATAATTATGATTATGTTAAAAAGCAGGAAGTCTGATTTTGCTATAATGCGTTCATCTTCGAGTTGAGCTGTAGAGGAGAAGAGACAGGCATGGTGGAGAATCGTATAAGGGGGGGATTTGGAATCCACGTGTGAGTCCATATTCATGTTTCCTTTTTCCTTTTTCCTTTTTTATTTATAGCCATATATACTTTCATACTTATTTAACTAACCATATCTAATTAATTATATCTTATTAATCATTCATTCTATAAAAATAACTAATATTTCAAAATTTAAATCTTTTTCAATTTTAAAAGAAATTATTGTTTTTATTATAAACTTCATGTTGAATAATAATATCTCAAAGTAATTTTTATATATTTCTCTTTTAATTAAAACATTATCCTTTTAATATATTTGACATTTATATATATTAAAATTATGTTTAGTATTTAATATTTTAATTACCTTGTTTGAAATTTTTTTTAGTTAATCATTTAATTTTTAATTTTACCATTCTTAATGATTAATGTAAATAAATTTCATGATGGGTCATGATAAAATTATCTACTATTTATTTTAATACATTTGATTGAATATGATGTCATATAATTATTATATAAACTAGTAGTAAAAAATTAAATAAATCAAAAAGTAAATGTTAAATATACAATAAAACGTTATCTTGATCCAATAATGTTAATATATATATATATATATATATATATATATATAATACCAAACAACATAAATTCAAAAAAAAATAATTAATAAGGATAGGCAGCATAAAACATCAGTTGGTTTTAATTTCTGTAATTTCAAGTTAATTACTTTAAATCATATATTTCAAAACATGAAATGTAATAAAGTAATTAAAATCAATATATTTTTAATAAAAATTATAATTACAAGGAGATGAGGCGACGTGATGAAGATAAGTCTTTTGTAATTTAAATATTATTAAAAAAATACTAGAAAAATAATTAAAAATGAAATCACCGAAAGCAAGACACTGATCATGTTCACCCAAATTAATTATTTACACTTTGCTTTATTTTTTGTTCTTTTCCTCATAAATTAATAATCCTTCACACGAGCTTTAAAGGAAATTTAAAAAATTTCGAATATTTTTTTGCAAATACTTCTATTCTCATAAATAAAATTTATTATTAAAAAGCAGAAAACAAAAATATATAATTATTCCTTCATTTTCATAAATATAATATAAAAAAATTAAAAGAAAGAAATGTTTTATTTCAATTTACAAATGAACTGTTGTATCAAAAATAAATTATATTCCAGTTTAAATATGGATTTTGATGAAATTAACAAGAACAAATTATGAACATTAATTTTTATTAAAATATATACAAATATTGCTATAAATAAAATATTAACTTTATTATAAATGTAGTATATAAATAACGTGTCCACACGTATATCTCTCATCTTAGAAGTATTTTATTTAGTAAAATCTTTCGTTTTGTCATCTTCATGCTTGTAATCTTTCATTGTTTATGCATCTCCTACATTGCATCCAAATTTCATAGTTCTTAATTTGTTTCACGATAATTAATACTTAAAGAAATGATTTTTAATCTATTTTATTTTATGAATTATGATTTAAAAGCATATTTACATCCATTTCTAGTTTTTCAATTATTTTCTTTATTAGTGTAGCTTGCATTCTCAAGAAAACCTATTTAGATCTTTGCTTTAATTTTTCATAAAAAAAATTCTAATTTAGAAACATTAAAACAGTCGAGAGAAAGGAAAATTACAGTAACATTAAAAGTTCTAATTTAGTAACTTCTGGCAATGATATAAAACGACAAGTTAATAATACAAAACGACAGCAAATATGTCTGGCGCCTTCGGGATAAATCATGCTATGATGATGTTAAAACCAATTTTTATTACCCGCACGGGTGTAGTCCAGTTGGTACTCGGATGTGACGTTGGTATCAAAGATCCACGGTTCGAGTCTTGGCAGCCGCAGTGTGGGAGTTACACCCTCTGGGTGGGTTCCTTGTGGGCACCAAGACCCCGAATCTCCATCTAGAAGGCCGCTGGGTACTGTGATTTACCTCTTTCACCATCCCTGTTAGGTTGGGGTGTGAGTCTTTCACCATTCCTGTTAGGTTGGGGTGTGAGATCCTTGTGTATATCAACTTTTTGGTACCAAAACCAATTTTTATTTGTTCAAGCGCCTGTCACTTTCGCTTACGTCACTCAGGTCAAAGATTCTTCTACAACACAAAAGTTTTTATTTTTTTTATAAATTTTACCTTTAATATTATTTTAATTAAAATA
>CANYBF011267112.1:0-20176 GCA_948192965.1 Dalechampia spathulata | reverse complement strand
AGAGCCACCCGACAGCTCTGACAACTAAGAAATATGGTCTGAGCAAGAAGGAACTCCTGAAGGCTTGCATTTCAAGAGAACTTCTGCTCATGAGGAGGAACTCATTTGTTTATATTTTTAAAATGATTCAAGTGAGTTGCAGTCCGTTTTCTTGATTTTGAAATTAAGTAGCAATCAGGAACGAACTGGCAAAGATTTAATATTGGGTGCCATCAATTTTGCAAGAGTTCTGCAATAAAGATGTCGAAGGCTGCTAATTTATGGTATTTCTTCCTTTCAGATTGTAATCATGGCTCTTTTGACAATAACAGTATTTCTGAGAACGGAAATGCGTCGTGACACCCAAACAGATGCAGCGATATATCTGGGTGCTCTTTTCTTCACAGTTGTTACACTTATGTTCAATGGTTTCACAGAGCTCGCATTGACCATCTTGAAACTTCCCGTCTTCTACAAGCAAAGAGATCTTCTCTTCTACCCTTCATGGGCATATGCTCTACCCACCTGGATTGTCAAAATTCCAATCACCTTTGTTGAAGTTGCCATATGGGTGATCTTAACTTACTATGTTATAGGCTTTGATCCAGACATTGGAAGGTAGGAAAATAGAACTCACCCATGACTCTCTTCTTCTTAATGTTGGGGACTGATGTTAATTTAGGGTTTTATTGTCATTCTTAATATGACAGGTTTTTCAAGCAGTACTTGCTACTCCTGTGTACAAACCAGATGGCATCAGCACTATTTCGTCTGATGGCTGCTTTGGGAAGGGATATCATTGTTGCCAACACTTTCGGATCATTTGCCTTGCTTGTAATACTAGTTTTGGGTGGATTCATCTTATCACGAGGTAACTTTTCCAACCTATTTCCGCAACTTGGTTCTGATATTGCTTCAATTCTGATGCCAAAAGACTGCATGGTTCTGTATCAGATGACGTGAATGAATGGTGGTTATGGGGATACTGGAGCTCACCATTAATGTATGTGCAAAATGCTATATCTGTCAATGAATTCCTTGGAAATACTTGGAGACATGTAAGTTTTATTTCCTTGAACATTTTAACAACGGTAGACAGGAATCAAAGATCATTATGAACTGATTTGAACAATAATAGGTGCTAAGTATGTAGAAAAATTTGTGTTGCAGGTTCCTCCTCTATCAACAGAGCCACTGGGAGTTAGCTTGCTGAAGTCTCGTGGAATTTTCCCTGAAGCACGTTGGTATTGGATTGGAGTAGGAGCTCTGATTGGATTCATCCTCCTGTTCAATTTTCTTTATACTTTAGCCTTAAAATACCTTCATCGTAAGTGTCTTATCTTTTAGTGTTTCTGTAATTTTTAAAGTTGGCTCCATTATCTTACGTCTGAGATGGTTACAGCTTTCGGGAAACCTCAGGCAATACTATCAGAAGTGGCCTTAGCCGAGAAACATTCTAACAGAACCGGGGAGTCCATTGAACTATCAACAAGTGGAAAGAGCTCTTCAGGTGGGTCACAGGACTTATCATCGTATTTTCTAGCTTGTGTAGTTCAGGTTATAAACTTAGTATTGCAGAAAGAAGGAACGAGAACGGAAGAAACGTGTCACTGAGAGCAACTTCATCAAGACCTCACAACTTTAATGACACGAATCAAAACAGGAGACGTGGAATGGTTCTTTCTTGTCAACCTTTATCTATGGCATTCAAAGAAATCAGATATGCTGTAGACATGCCACAGGTACCTTAACTCTTTATCCATGGTGTAGAATCGTCCTGGAAGCTTGCAGAATTATTGAAATGTTGAAAAAGTTAGGCAAATGTGTCCAATATTGGAGAAAGTTGTCAAATTTCCAACTATTGAAGTGTTCATGTTCCACTCATATAATAATAAGTCTCAAACTTGCAGGAAATGAAAGCTCAAGGTATTCCTGAAGATCGACTTGAACTTCTGAAGGGTATTAGTGGTGCTTTCAGGCCAGGAGTATTGACATCTCTCATGGGTATTAGTGGTGCCGGTAAGACCACACTAATGGATGTTTTAGCTGGAAGAAAAACTGGCGGTTATATTGACGGGAGCATCTCAATATCTGGATACCCTAAGAATCAACAAACATTTGCTCGCATATCAGGATACTGTGAGCAAAATGATATACATTCTCCCCATGTCACAATCTATGAGTCGTTGCTTTATTCTGCATGGCTCCGACTACCCCCAGATGTTGATTCTCATACAAGAAAGGTATTTTATATCATTTTTCTGCTTTCTTACATTTACCAGAAAATATGGATGTGATATGGTTTGCTTGATGATTGGTTACTTCAAGGATGGATATTGAACGCAGATGTTCATTGAGGAAGTTATGGAGCTAGTGGAGCTGACCTCTTTGAGAGAAGCACTTGTAGGATTGCCCGGTGTGAACGGTCTTTCAACTGAACAACGGAAGAGGCTAACAATTGCAGTTGAGCTGGTTGCGAACCCATCTATAATTTTCATGGATGAGCCCACCTCTGGCCTTGATGCCAGGGCAGCTGCCATTGTTATGAGAACAATTAGGAACACCGTAGATACTGGTCGAACTGTGGTGTGCACCATACACCAACCAAGTATTGACATCTTCGATGCCTTTGATGAGGTCTGATCTTTCTTTTCGTGATTAAACAACCACTTTCATGTTTTTCTTCCAATCGTATGCCAGTATCCATTTATATAAATATCAAATTACAGTTAATTTTATTAAAGAAAGGAGGCGAAGAAGTATACGTGGGTCCAATAGGCAACCACTCATGCCATCTGATCCAGTTCTTTGAGGTTAGTGCAATAGATGGATGTGATAAAATGTGAAAAATATATTATTGGCTGATGAGCTGATGAGAAAGAGGACTTTCAATTTTAAAGGACATTGAAGGCGTTCCCAAGATTAAAGGTGGTTACAATCCTGCAACTTGGATGTTGGAGATCACTTCAACGACACAAGAATCTGCTCTTGGTATCAACTTTGCTGATATCTACAAGAACTCGGAGCTATACAGGTCTGTCACTCTCTAGTTTACAAGGGAAGCTTACCCACGCTGTTATTAGAGTTTGACATGGATCACTTGTATTTTCTAACTGATGCAAGATCTTAAGATAATGAATGCGAATGTCAAAACATGGCTAAATTTAGAAAAGGGACAACTAGATTCTGATGAGTTTAGACTACTGTTGATGCTGACTTTGTTGTAAATATACTAAAAAGATATCAAACATTGTCAACAATTCAGGAGAAATGTAGCCCTGATCAAGGAACTGAGCACACCTCAACTAGGTGCAAAAGAACTGTCCTTCCCAACTCAATACTCGCAGCCTTTCTTAACCCAATGCATGGCTTGCCTGTGGAAGCAACATTGGTCATATTGGCGAAATCCTCCCTACACTGCTGTGAAACTCTTATTCGCAACAATTATAGCTTTGATGTTCGGAACAATATTCTGGGATTTAGGATGCAACAGGTACAGTAAAATGCAACATATAATTTAAAGAGGCTAAATATTCTCTCCTCTCGAGTCCCTAACTTGAGTGCGAAGTAAATTAAATTATTTGCAGAAGAAGACAACAGGATATCTTCAATGCAATTGGTTCTATGTACGTAGCTCTTCTCTTTATAGGAGTTCAGAATGCGGTGGCAGTTCAACCAGTCGTGGCCATTGAAAGAACAGTGTTTTACAGAGAAAGAGCCGCTGGAATGTATTCTGCATTGCCATATGCGTTTGGACAGGTAAGCTGATCGGTGCACTTAAACTTCCTTTCTACTTTTCCATGTTTCAGGGAATTTGATTCTGATGCTTTCTTATGAAATCATTGTTATGTGTTTTCAGGCTATGATTGAAGTCCCTTACGTCTTTATCCAGACGATCATATATGGGGTCATAGTTTATGCCATGATTGGACTTGATTGGAACCTGAGAAAGTTCTTTTGGTACATATTCTTCATGTTCTTCAGCTTCTTATACTTCAGTTTCTACGGAATGATGACTGCAGCCATTACACCTAATCACAACATTGCTGCGGTGGTTGCATCTGCCTTTTATGCGATATGGAACCTCTTTTCTGGTTTCGTTATTCCTCAACCGGTAATAGCACAAGTTCTTATCCACGTTTCCTTTCTTCTTCTGCCTGTTAATTCAATTTTTAAAAAATCAGTTGATAATAAACAACAACATTAAAACTACTGATGACAGAGGATACCCATCTGGTGGAAATGGTACTACTGGTCTTGCCCAGTGGCTTGGACTATGTACGGATTGGTTGCTTCACAATTTGGGGACGTAAATGACATATTAGAGGGTGGTGAAACAGTGGAACATTACTTAAGGAGTTACTTTGGATTCAGACACGACTTCGTTGGAATTGCTGCAATTATAGTATTTGGATTCTCTGTGATATTTGGATTCTTCTTTGCCTTCTCCATCAAAATATTCAACTTCCAGAAAAGATGACGTACTTTGTGGTTGGTAAATGTAAAGTTACTGTTCTTCAACCAGTGATTAACTTACGACCAAGACGAAATCTGCTGGTCAAGCTTGACGTGTATACATACAATAGATGCAGCAATGTTATCTAAATGAGAAAGTTCAAAAATATATGATATTGGTTCATGGTTCTGTTCTCATTCTTCTCTTTCAGGTCTTCTTCCCCTCTGTTTCTTGTCTCTCTATTTACTCCCAGTTTCTTACAACTGAACACTTGTACCATTCAGGCTTGACAATGTACAATTCTACAGCTGTCGTTGCATCTGTCAGCATGTTTGTTTTCTGCTGTAGTTGCATCTGCGGGCCTTGGATTCTTTTCTCAGGTTCCTTTCTCCTCCACCCATGATTGCCCATTTTCTGTAGCTGGGCTTGGATCTTGTACCCCTACAAAACATGTCTTGTTGGAACCTGGTCAACCCAATTCTCAGAAGAGCTGTTTTATAATCTGGATTCATTCTTGATTTATTTTCCATTTATTTAGATTTATTTAAATTTATGAAATGATTCAATAAAAATTTTATTAGTTAATATATAAATAATTTAATTATATATATAATTTATAATTATTTGATTATAAATAAACCAAATTTAAAGAAGGTAAAGTCAGACTCAATTTGACTTATTTACATCGTATTTATTGCTACTTTGATAATCATAAAAATTGAAATTCGAATCTTTAAAAATTTATAAATTAAATAGAAAAAATATATATTAAAAACTTAATAATAACAATAATCTTATTTTATTATTTTAAAATCAACTTAAAAATATTAATAATTTTTAAAGTGTAGAATTAAATTTGATTAAAATTTATAAAAAGTTGTATTGAAGAAGGTATCATCACATGGAATGCGTTGCATGTAGAGACACAATATCCGTGAAGAAGATTTGGTGCAACTATGATAGTTTGATCTCAGCCATTAATACGTCATAATCAAACACCCTCCAGCTCAAGTTTGACCTTAATGGTCCATAATTAATGTTCACCCTAACCAAGAATTTCCATTTTTAATATAGCCAAAAGAAAAAAAAAAAAAAAGGAGATTCAGTACAACATATCCTACGGTATGTTAACATGTACTTTACTTTTGAACTCCTTTTTTTTTAATTTTTTTTAAAAAGTGCCTTTCAAGATTTTGACATATATTTAAAAAATAAAATAATAATAATATTTTTAAAATAATAAATGGTTTATGTGGGAATAAAATGAAAAATATATTAATTTTAGGGGGGAAAATGTTAATAATAATAATAATAATAATATATTCGGAAAAGTCAAGTAGTCACGTGACGTATTTTGATTGGCCAACACGAAAATCAAGATTTTATTTGCATTACATTGATAAAGATAAAGATCTCTTTCTTGTTAATTAATTTATGTATTTGTCGAAATTTTAATAATTTAATTATTAAATCTGATATTTGATGATATGATTTGATTTATAAATTATTTATTTAATATTTATCATAAAATCTTATATAAATTTAATGATATAATTTAAATTCATCTTTTTCATGTTATATTTATGATGGTGAGTTATTTCAACGTACCAATAATATTATTTTTTATTTTCAATATAATTTTTGAAAAATTAAAAAATTTAATTCATTAACTTAAATTAATGTTAAAAATATTTTTATTTTAAAAAATAATATCAAATAAGTCTCATATCGTATTCATGAGACGTTATCTTCACAAGCTAGCTCTCAAATACTTTAAATAATACGATAGTATGATAAATTCAATTAAAATAAGATGAATTAATTCATTTAAAATATCAATTTATATAAGATATCATCTTCATAAATCAGCTATTAAATTTATTGAATGATTTGCTTATATATTAAAATAAGAATAATATACGAGTAACAATAATATCATAATCTTAATTAAAATAATCATAATGGAAAAAATCAGAAATTATTTAATGAAAAAAAAGGATAATGAAGGGATCAAAAAATCTAGAAAAATATTTGAAACTTGCAAAACAAAAAATAAGATAAAAAAAAAATAGCACCGAAAACAACAAATCCATTTGGAAGAAATCAAAAGGGGAAGAATAAAATAAAATAAAAGTACAGCAAATTGATTCTCAAAGTGATGGGGATCATATCTCACTATATCACCTCCCCCCTTAATATAATAATCTCACAAAATCAGAATCCCTCCTTAAATGTTCAGAATTCCGTCATAACTAACGGCGTCGAGGTTGCAGACGAACCTTCTCTCTTCTCATTATTGGTAAGAAAATAATTAAGTGGGCAATTAGCAGTTGATAATGGAGATTAGAGAATATCTTAGAGAGATGATAAGGGATTTTTGTAAAATAATATTTCTTTATTCTTACCTAAACACGTTACTTTGAACTTGCCCTCCACTTCTACCCATTTTCTCTCTTATTTTTTTCAATTAATATATTATTTTATATTGCAACAATTTTTAATTAAATTTTAATAAAATATAATTACAATTATACAAACTCCATTCCATAGCTCAACTAACTTCCCACCTCCAAATGATTGCAGTTTGTACAATTACAATCACTATATATATATATATATATATATAATATTTTTCATTAAATATATATTCATAAAACTATGCAATAAAATTGGAAAATGATACTATACTATATTAAATTCGATGATTTAATAAGTGGGCTCAAATCAAATAGATGATTTTCAGGAGTAAATTCAACTAGCATTTGTCTTCATGATTATTATTAATTATTATTTAAATATCGTTATACCATAATGTCAACTCTATATAAACTAAAGCAAAATAACCACAAATTAAAGCCATTGGCGTGTGTATGTGTGTATGTATATATATGTATGTATTTATGTATGTGTATGTGTATGTGTGTGTGTATATATATACCTGTTGAACGCAGAAACTCCAACTCCAACATTCAGTCATATTATGTACTCGAGGAAGACAGAAAAAGCCCAGCAGATTTCTATTGTTAGCAATTTTAAAGGCAAAGCTCATCGAATGAATTGATTTACAGCATTGGAAAGTGAAGGAAGAAGAAGAAGAAAGCAATGGAAAGCAGCAGCAATGACGGGAGAGTCATTAGTGGGCGTGCAACAAGTTTCAGCATTTGGAGAAACACTACCATGGAAGCTTTCTCCAAATCCTCTCTTCGAGAAGATTATTATGATGATGATGAAGAAGCACTGAAATGGGCTGCTTTGGAAAAATTGCCAACCTTTCTACGCATAAGGAGAGGGATACTCAGCGAAGAACATGGTCAATCTAGAGAGATTGATATAAACAGCTTAGGATTGATGGAGAAAAGAAATTTGTTAGAGAGGCTTGTGAAAATTGCAGAAGATGATAATGAGGAGTTCTTATTAAAGCTCAAGGATCGCATTGACAAGTATGTATCATGACAGAAACTGAACAAGATCGCATCTTTTGCCGTAAAGTTCGTAACTCTCTTGTGCCTGTTTCATTTGTCAAATTTACGTTACAGGGTTGGATTAGAAATGCCAAAGATTGAGGTCCGCTTCGAGCATTTAAATGTTGAAGCAGAAGCTTATGTTGGTGGCAGAGCATTGCCTTCAATGTTCAACTTCTGCGTTAATCTATTCGAGGTAATCATAAAATCCAGAATCTTGGATATTTTACATATAGCCTGTGATTTTAATTTACTTATCATGTTGCTGTTTCCGAAGGGTTTCTTGAATTATCTTCATATTCTTCCAAGTAGAAAGAGACCATTACCAATTCTCCGCGATGTTAGTGGAATCATCAAGCCCCAAAGGTTAGCATATAAACGTTCATGAGAATATCAGCTTCTTCAGCGACCTTTGATTAATTCTTCAGCTGATAATCCAAGTTTCCAAACTGTTCCAGAATGACACTGCTGTTAGGCCCGCCAAGTTCAGGCAAGACCACTTTTCTTCTGGCTTTGGCTGGAAAACTCAGCAAAGATCTTAAAGTAAGGACCATGAATTTTCGGAGTATTGTGAATCAGATTATTGCTGAATGATTGCTTTGCGTTTCTGCTTTTTGATGTGGGTAATTTTTGTGAAATTTGTAGTCTTCAGGAAGAGTTACATTTAACGGGCATGGGATGGAAGAGTTTGTGCCGCAGAGAACATCGGCTTATATAAGTCAATATGACGTTCATATTGGAGAACTGACTGTACGAGAAACTTTGGCTTTCTCGGCAAAATGTCAAGGGGTTGGAGCTCGTTATGGTCTATAACATCCTAGTTTTTCTATGTATATATTCTTGGTAGCAAATTGTGCTGTTTTTGAAGGAATAACATTAAAATCTGTAATCGTGCAGAAATATTGGCTGAATTATCGAGAAGGGAAAAAGCAGCAAATATCAAACCAGATCCTGACATTGATATTTTCATGAAGGTGAGGAATAAGAGTGAATTTTCAATGAAAATTTGATATCGAAAGGACTGCAAGATCCTGCAGTGGAAACAAGAAAAATGTTTTTGTTGCTAAATCATGAATTCTTGGAAATCTCATGTATAGGCAGCTGCACTAGAAGGGCAAGAGGCCGATATAATGACAGATTACATTCTGAAGGTACCCCATTTGAAACCAACTAGGCCTGTGAGTTATTTGTTGAATATCCATAACGTTTCTGTATATGGAATGGTGCAGATTTTAGGATTGGAAGCATGTGCTGATACCATGGTGGGTGATGAAATGATACGAGGCATCTCCGGTGGACAGAAGAAGCGCGTCACCACTGGTAAATACAGAGTTTGTTTCATTCTTGGACTGACAATCCCCAGAAAAATCCGAAATGTCACCATGTCTGTTATTATCTTCTGGTTCACAAAATGTAGGGGAGATGCTGGTCGGACCTGCAAGAGCACTTTTTATGGATGAGATATCGACTGGTTTGGACAGCTCGACTACTTTCCAAATTGTGAACTCACTCAGGCAAACAATCCACATTCTGAATGGAACAGCCGTCATCTCTCTTCTCCAACCAGCACCAGAGACGTACGATCTTTTTGACGACATAATTCTACTCTCTGACGGACAAATTGTGTATCAAGGTCCCCGGGAGAATGTGCTCGAGTTCTTTGAATACATGGGTTTCAGGTGTCCTGAGAGGAAAGGAGTTGCCGACTTCTTGCAAGAAGTAATCAATTCACTATGTCTTGTCTATCTTGTTGAGACTTGAGTTAAAAAAATGTTTATTGAGCTTTTGTTGTCGGCATGCGACAGGTGACATCAAGAAAAGATCAAGAGCAGTACTGGGCAAATAAAGACGAACCTTACAGCGTCATTTCTGTGAAGGAATTTGCTGAAGCTTTTCAGTCATTTCATGTCGGGCGAAAATTAGGCGATGAACTTGCGACACCATTTGACAAGTCGAAAGCACACCCTGCTGCTCTGACAACTAAGAAATACGGTGTCAGCAAGAAGGAACTCCTGAAAGCTTGTATTTCAAGAGAATTTTTACTCATGAAGAGGAACTCATTTGCTTACATTTTCAAAATGATCCAGGTAAGTTGTTTTCTGCATTCCCTCTTTCCCGTCTTTCTCATCATTCCAGACCTTCTTTTGCAATACAAAGGCACGTCTGGTGTTTGGTCAAATTGGAAGCAACTTGTTTGTTTCTTAAATCTCTCTTTCTTGCTATAGTTTAGCATTTCCTGACTGATCTGACAGTGTTTAACTGGTCTTCTTCCATTTTCAGCTCATCATTATGGCTTTCATAACAATGACGATATTCATAAGGACGGAGATGCATAGAAATACGATAGAAGATGCTTCGGTTTATTTTGGAGCACTCTTCTTCGCTGTCATGACAGTGATGTTTAACGGATTATCAGAGCTTGCAATGACAGTGATTAAACTTCCTGTTTTCTATAAGCAAAGAGACCTTCTCTTTTATCCTTCATGGGCGTATGCACTGCCCACATGGATTCTCAAGATCCCGATCAGCTTTGTAGAAGTTGCCATTTGGGTGATCTTAACTTATTATGTTATGGGATTTGATCCGAACATTGAAAGGTGAAGCCATATAATCAAGTTATTTTAATTTAATATTTGCTCAGGTTTCCAGAGGTTCATACAATTTTTCTTCCAATGGCAGGTTTTTGAAGCAGTACCTGATACTCCTAATGACTAACCAGATGGCATCCTCCCTGTATCGGTTGATAGCATCGCTAGGAAGAAATTTGATTGTAGCTAACACAATTTCCATATTTTCCTTGCTGATCACACTGGCTCTGAGTGGATTTGTGCTATCACGAGGTGAATTAGATGCATCTACATTGTTATGTTTGTGATGAAGTTCTGAATTCAGATGCTGATGGACATCTTTGTTTTGCAACAGATAATGTGAAGAAATGGTGGATATGGGGGTACTGGTTGTCCCCAATGATGTACGTGCAGAATGGCATTTCTGTGAATGAATATCTCGGAAACAGCTGGAATCATGTAAGCTTCAATTCCTGAAATTTCAAATAGCAGAAGAAGAAAAAAAGGAAAACTGAAGTCAGGGATTTGTTTAAATGACTTGATCAGGATTACCTCACTGTTCTTGCAGCTTCAGCCTAATTCAACAGAGGCATTAGGAGCTACTTTCCTGAAATATCGAAAAATTTTTCCCCAGGCATATTGGTATTGGATTGCAGTTGGCGCTTTGGCAGGATACATCTTCCTTTTTAATTTCCTTTTCACTTTAGCCCTGAAATTTCTAAACCGTAAGCATCCTTGCCTACAATTTAAGTTCTGAGAAATGGGGTCAAGCTTTTGATAAGTGAACTCATTGCAGCATTTGAGAAGCCTCAAGCTATACTTTCGGAAGAGGCCTTTGCTAGCAAAACTGGAGAATTCATCCAACTCTCAAAAAGCAGGAATAACTCTTTCGGTATTCAACTTGCTTTTGTCGGTCTCTTTTACAATGTCATTTTTCATCGTGCAATCTTTGTATCAATCATCGAATGACATGCCACAGATAGAGGGAATGCTGGCCAAAGAAATGTCTCTTCCAGGACTCCTTCGTCGAGAGTGAGCAACGTTTGTAATGCCAACCAAGACAGGAGACGGGGCATGGTTCTCCCATTTCAACCCCTTTCCATTACTTTCGATGAGATAAAATATGCTGTAGACATGCCACAGGTACTATTGCAGCCTGACTGAAGAATGAAAGCTATTAGGAATGGAAAACTCAATTTTGTACTATACTTGCAGGAAATGAAATCTCAAGGTGTTGTTGAGAATCGCCTACAACTTTTGAAGGGTGTTAGTGGTGCTTTCAGGCCAGGGGTCCTAACAGCTTTAATGGGTGCCAGTGGTGCTGGCAAGACTACATTGATGGATGTGTTAGCAGGAAGAAAAACCGGCGGTTACATTGAGGGAAACATCATGATATCTGGATTCCCAAAGAAGCAAGAAACTTTTGCTCGCATTTCAGGATACTGTGAGCAAACTGATATCCACTCCCCGCATGTTACAGTCTATGAATCGTTGCTTTATTCTGCATGGCTTCGCCTGCCCACTGAGGTCAATTCTGATGCAAGAAAGGTATCTTATAGCAGATAAAATGAACCAAGTATAACCCGCTACATAAGAAAGGCTTCTCCTTTTTTTTTTCCGTGTTTACGCATCAGGTTGTTTGACAGGAAGTTTAATTGGTTGCAGATGTTCATTGAGGAAGTCATGGAGCTTGTGGAACTGAACACTTTAAGCGAGGCACTTGTGGGATTGCCTGGTGTAAATGGCCTTTCAATCGAGCAGCGTAAGAGGCTGACAATAGCAGTTGAGCTTGTTGCTAACCCTTCTATAATTTTCATGGATGAGCCAACCTCAGGCCTTGATGCTAGAGCAGCAGCTATAGTTATGAGAACAGTGAGGAATACTGTGGACACCGGGCGAACTGTGGTGTGCACCATACACCAGCCAAGCATCGACATTTTTGATGCTTTTGATGAGGTTAGAGTTGCATTTTTCAGGTCAAACAAGCTAGGACTTGTTTTCAATTTCGGCATCATGAATGCTAATTTATTAAGTTCGACATTGCAGCTATTTTTGCTGAAGAGAGGAGGTCAAGAAATCTATGTCGGTCCAGTTGGTGGCCATGCCTACCATCTGATCGGATATTTTGAGGTAGGAATTTATCTGAGTTGCTCAAATCACCCCTATGAACTGCTATTGTCCTGACAGGACCTTCCAATTTCATTTTTTGCAGGAAATTCAGGGAGTTCCTAAGATAAAGGATGGTTATAACCCTGCAACTTGGATGTTGGAAGTTACAACAGCAGCGCAGGAAGCAGCACTTGGGATAGATTTCAGTGATATATACAGAAACTCAGAACTATACAGGTGGAGTAAAAATCATAAATACTTTGCATGGATTCAACATCACTAACATTTAATCACTAACATTTATTCCGAAATTGACATTGCATATGTTGAATGATTCAGGAGAAACAAAGCATTGATCAACGAACTAAACAGACCTCCGCCAGGTTCAAAAGATCTTTACTTCCCAACTCAATATTCACAGCCCTTCTTAAGACAATGCATGATATGCCTTTGGAAGCAGCATTGGTCATACTGGCGGAACCCAACGTATTCTGCTGTGAGACTCTTATTCACAACCTTCATAGCTTTAATGATGGGAACAATCTTCTGGAACTTAGGTTCCAAGAGGTACACATAATTATCAACAGTAGTTTCTACTGAAGTTCAAGGCTAGCATCTTCCCTTGCATCAACACTAACTTGAGTAAAACATTGGTGAAATGCAGAACCAGGAAGCAGGATATCTACAACGCAATGGGCTCCATGTATTCTGCTGTGCTCTTTCTAGGATTCCTGAATGCCTCATCAGTGCAGCCAGTAGTGGCTATTGAAAGAACGGTTTTTTATAGAGAAAGGGCAGCTGGAATGTATTCTGCAGTACCATACGCCTTTGGACAGGTGAATTCACAATCTGGAAATGCATTTCACTTCTGTTTTTCACATCTCAGCTGAATTTTATTCCGACAACTTCTCACCTGATCACTTCTTCTGCTATGCAGGTGGTGATTGAACTGCCATACGTTCTAGTACAGACTATAATATATGGAGTCATAGTATATGCAATGATAGGATTTGAATGGACAATAAGCAAGTTCCTTTGGTATCTTTTCTTCATGTACTTCACCTTCTTATACTTCACATTCTATGGAATGATGACAGTCGCCGTTACGCCCAACCACAACATTGCTGCTATAGTTGCCACCGCCTTCTACGCAATATGGAACCTTTTTTCAGGATTTGTCGTCCCTCGAACGGTAACTCTTTTTAATGTTCTCAATATTCTTTTTCAAAATAACTAATCATCAACGAATGCCATGACTGAAAGCGACTAAAACTTGTGACAGAGGATTCCTGTATGGTGGAGATGGAACTACTGGGCGTGCCCTGTCGCCTGGACATTGTACGGATTGGTTGCTTCGCAGTACGGAGACATAACCGAACAATTAGATAGCGGACAAACTCTGGAACATTTCCTTGGGAATTATTTCGGGTTTCACCGAGACTTCGTTGGAATTGTTGCAATTGTTCTTGTTGGAATCTGTGTGATCTTCGGATTCATTTTTGCCATCTCTATCAAAGCATTTAACTTCCAGAAAAGATAATACCTTTAGCATATACAAGTAGAAAAGCCATTCTGATCAGGATTTCTCTCTTGGGTCAAGTTCAAGACTAGCAATTCATTTTCGACAGATAGATAAGAAGCGGATTCTATAGTTGAGAAACGTTAGCAGGATAGCAAGTGCAACATTAGGAGTTGGCCACAAATTCAAGCTCGAGCTCGTCTCCTCCTCTAACCATTTTTTGTTTTCAGAAAAAGGAAATTCTGCAACAAGTAAACCCAAGAGAAGGAAAGATTTACATTCCAAAAAAGAGCTTCACCCTCTTCGATCTGCAATTCTGTTGTCAACTTAGATTACAGCAAATTGTAATTATATACTTGTAGTTTATTTGTAATAATCAATTATATACAAAAGTCATTCATACCATTCTTTTGAGGATCTTCTTAGAGTAAAACGGAAAAAGTTTTTCAAATATCAATTCCATGGAACACCCTTCAACGATAAGAAATTTTAATTATTAGATATATAATTATTTATGCATTTCATTAATGGATATTCTTAAAAATGTATATGATTGTTCTAAAAAAGAAAAACCTTAAAAGGGTATGTTTAAAGATAGGGACCAGAATTGAAGGCGGGGTTTTCCCATTACGTGTGGAGAATATATTGGTGAAAGTGATGTTTGTGTAATAGTTAATTGACCGACACTTAACCAAGATTTGGGTTTTCCATGTGATTGGCATGTGATTATGGCAGACACCGACGTTTGTGTATCTAATACATCGTCTTTTTTTGGTATCAAAGCTTCCTTTGCTGATCAATTAAACTCAATATTCATATGCTTTCCGTATATGTCCATCTCACTCGATACTTTGGTCACAAAGCATAGAGTTCCAAGAAACTTATAATCTTCCATCAAACTAAAGATTCAAATAAAAATGATTAAATCTAATAGTATTAATAAATTATATTTAAATTAGATTAATAAGCTAACACGCTACGCTACTTATTTTGATTTGCTATTCATACAAGAGAAGAATAGTATGGACGTTAAACGGCAGAAGTTTGAACAAACTTGAGGGTGAGTGCGACGGCGTTGTCGGATACTGCGGTGGCTAATACGTGAAAGAAGCCATTTCCAACACGCGTCTCAATGGCCACAATTGGCAAAAAGTGGTGGAAGACGGCAAGCAACTAACCAACGCTAGAGCTTAACTGAAAGTTCCTAACCATTTGTCAATCTCTTGGTCTGTCACCTACCCTTTACCTCCCCAACCCTCGAATCTTTCTTTTCTCATTTTAGCCCTATATATACAACTCCGCCTTACCTTCTTTACATGCCCATTTTGCTTTGAACCTGAAGAGGCCCGGCTCTTAACCAATAGAGAGAATGGCCATTACAACCAGTTGCTGCCTCGGCATCATCCCTCCTCCGCCCACCAATTCTAGCCTTCCTTCTTCCACTTCAAAGAATTCTACCACTCAAGTTGCTTGGTATGTCCCCATCAACTTTTTTACTTGTTTTCTTCTTCTTCCAGATCAGTCTCGATCTGGGTTATTGCACTTCCTAAAAAAGATTCGACATTTAATGAGTTTCTGTTTCTTTATTTGTTCTTTTTGTTTTTTTTCCCTGTTATTTTGATAATTAGGTCCAAGAACCAAAAGTGGAGAAATGGATGTGCATTAGGCATGGCTTGCATGATGATAATTGGACTTGAAATGGAAAACACAGTGAACGAGGGGAGTATTGCTATGGCCATGGAGAATTCCTCAGCAGTTACAGAGGGAAGAAGATGGAGCGATAAAAGAACGTGCCCTCCATGGCGACTTAATTCATTAGAGACCATTGTACCAGAGAATCTTCCAAGGCCATCAGCTCGGCGAAGCTGGCAGGCTACAGAGCATTCCAAGGTTGCTCCGTCTCCGTCAGTCAAAGCAGAAAGCATTATTATCATCAGGAATAATTGCTTCACCATGTGAAAAGAAACAACAGAACAGCCGGTGTTTGTGTATAGGCAATACAAATATACAATCAATTGTTGGAAGTATACTGAAATGAAAAAGTTAAATGATAAATACCCATTTGTTTGGAATTATTGTAACATGATTTTGTCGGAAGCTTGACAAGTAGATATTTGTTAGGATGATGGATTCCAGAGCAGAGGAAGTGCTAGTACAGAATTGGTTCTATTACAATCATTAAGTTTACGTGTACTACAATTTGGATTATAAAGGAAAAGAAAGTACAGCTTCTTCTTGCTCTCCATTTTGGCCCATTTATGGCCTCTGAGGCCCATCCACCATCCCATGATTATATATTTATTCTTCCTTACTGATAACGGAAAGCAACGACTTCTGATACTAAATTGTCCGGACAAATTAATGCTAAAATCCTTGAAACCGACAGCCATGGCAGGTTAAAGCCAAGGAGAGTTATAGATGGGCGTTACAACTGATTTAACTTGGAGATACTTGTGAAGGGCTTCCAGTCCAAGATCCCTTCCAAATCCACTCATTTTGTATCCTCCGAAAGGGCAATCCTTGTCAAACTGTAAGTAACAATTGATCCATATGATTCCTGCGCGGATTGATCTTGACACTGTGTTAGCTACATTCAAGTCCTTGGTCACGATTCCTGCTGCTAGCCCATATCTTGTATTGTTAGCGCACTTAATTCCCTCTTCTACCGTCCTGCATTTGCTCATTCCGCAGCCCAAGTAGTTTTCTGATGAGTACGGTAAATCTGTCTGCTTAAAATTGATTTAGCAAGCAGAATTTTGAGATAATTGGTCTTACTTGAACTTCATCAGTGACATAACTGGTCCGAAAATTTCATCCTTCACTATCAGCATGTCATCCTGGATAAGTTGTTGCAGAGAATCAGACTCAGCATATTTAGCAGATGTTAATTTCGAGAAATTGTACCTTAACATCGGTGAAAATGGTGGGCTCGATGTAATATCCCTTCTCGAACAAAGGCTTACCACCTGTTAACAGTGTAGCTCCTTCTCTTTTGCCAAGCTCGATGTAAGACAGGATTTTCTCGTACTGCTGCTTGCCAACCTGACACCAGAAATATTATTGTTGAACTTGCAAATCACGCAAACGATTCCATATTTAAAAGAAAGTTAAGCCTCATCTATAAGCTCATTTCTTACTTGGGGGCCTTGACGAACATTTGGGTCAAAAGGATCGCCAACTACCCAAGTTTTCGCCTTCTCGACCAACTTCTTAACAAGTTCATCATAGATACCCTCCTGAACATAAACTCGTGAACTTGCCACACAAATTTCTCCCTGAAGAACGAAAGGCCCATCATTAAGTCTCTGTTAGATCATAACAGATGGCAAGAAAGGAGGTAATTTACCTTGTTAGACAAGATGCCAAAGAGAGCAAGATCAGCAGCTGTATTTATATCAGCATCATCAAAAATTAGGAGTGGTGACTTTCCTCCTAATTCTAGTGAAACCTGTTTCAAATTGCTTGCTGCTGCAGCTTGCATCACTTTTCGCCCGACTTCAGTAGACCCTGTAAAACTTACCTGAAGAAGGATCAAATTACGGGAATGTAGAGACATGAGTTGGAAGAGAGTAATGCCTAATTTGAATTCAGTGAAACAAGATCTGACCTTATCGACATCCATATGAGAAGCAATAGCAGCGCCAGCTGTTGGTCCATGTCCAGTTACAACATTAAGCACTCCATCAGGAATCCCAGCCTAGCTTGAATTGCCGCAATACCAGATGATGAAAAACTAAGCACAGAGACGGTTAAAAGAGAAGGAAGTTGACAAGGCATTTTAAATATGAAAACTTACCTGCTTAGCGAGATGAGCATAAAAGAGGGCAGAAAGAGGGGTTTGCTCAGCAGGCTTGACAATCATGGTGCAGCCTGCGGCCAAGGATGGAGCAACCTTCATGAAAAACCCAGAGCTAGGGAAGTTCCAGGAGATTATGTGTCCTACCACGCCAATGGGTTCATGCAGTGTATATCCCTGCAACTCTCTGGACATTTTCAGTACTTTTCCATGAATTTTATCCGCTGCTCCGGCATAGTAACGAAGAGTATTCGCTGCCGAAGGAATATCCCAAGCTTTACCCCCACTGAACAATTTTCCAGCATCAATAGTATCCAGTGCTGCTAATTCTTCTACATTTTCATCAACCATGTCCGCATACTTCATCATAATCTTTCCCCTTTCCTGATCCCCAACATCCAAGGACAACCCATTAGATTTCAAAATTCAACAGCCAAAATCTATGAATTCATCCTCTGAAAAAATTACAAAAACAGGAACAACAAAAATTTAGTAGATGCATACAGAACCAGACAAACGAGGCCATGGGCCAAGATCAAAAGCCTGACGAGCAGCCTTCACAGCCAAATCTATATCCTCTTTGTCTCCTTCAGCGATTCTTGCTATGGCTTCCCCAGTCCTCGGGTCTATAGTCTCAAATGTCTTTCCTGGAAACTTAAATTATTTCAATACAAAGCTCCCCAGGTACAGAAAGTGCCTCCAGAATCATTCATGCATCGAGAAAGCAAGTATGAAGCAGCTAATGGCAAGATAAGAAGAAAAAAACACAGAGAGAAGAGGTTATAAACAGACCTGAAACAGAATGAACGAATTGTCCATTGATGAAAAGCTTTGTAAATCTAATAGTTGGAATGTTGACAAATGCTAATGCCATGGTTTCCGTGTGTGTGTCTCTGAGCAGGGGGCTGTAGTTATGCGTGTTTATTTATTTATTTATTTCTCCAAAAGATGGAAGTACGTTCCACGTGTTTATAATACATGTTTATGTATATATATATATATATAACTTTTAAAAAATTTAAAATACCAGACCTATCTTTTATAAATTTATTGATCCATTATGATAAAATTTACTCATTAAATTAATTGATTATAATTGATTTATCTTCATATAAATTTTTATTTTTTTGAATTTACATGCTTAATTGTGTTTTATTTATGCTTTGTAATTGAATATATTTACTGCATTTATTTATTTATTTGTATTATTTAACCCTTTAACTTATCTAAACATTTTTTAAGTATTTTTTAGAATTTCTAGTGAATTTTATTTACTTGTAAAATTTATTTTTATTATTTTAAAACATATATTTATCCAATTAATTTGAGAGTTAACTTGTTATTTAATTTATATATATACTAGAGTTTCATAAGGTGCGTTGCACGTTAGTACAACTTTTTTGACCCATCATTTGGTAATAATTTTATATTTTATTTTTTCAAATTTTTTATCATATTAATATTTTTTATAATTTTAAATTAATATTTGACATTTAAGTATTATGTACTTATTGAAAATGTTGTTTATATAATATTTTCATCCATTCATTCAAAAAAATGAAAATAAATGTTTATTTATTTATTTGATAGCAAAACTATTTTATAAACTACATTTTTTGTATATGTCGATTCCATTTTTTTAAATCATCCTTTTTGACTAATATCTTTATTATTGAGCTTGAAATCCCTCTTAATAATGCAATATATAATTGTTCATATGGAAAGATATTTTTTGATAAGTATACTCCTATGTTTGGTATTATTTATCTCTGTGTCTTGTTTATAGTCATTGCAAAATACATTCGCACTGGAAATTGCTTCCTTTTAAATTGGAACGAATATTTTTTCACCTTCTAGTGGATTAAGTAGTATTCTTAATAGTAACATTTGTTTATTAACATATTGTTCAACTGTTATTTCAGCATGTATGACATTTTTTCTAAATCTTCTGCATATCATTCGAGTTCCATTGCACAATCCATTTGATGCATTAAAATTCCTTAAAAGTATTATTAAGTAAGTAACTTTCAACTGTAGTCTATATAATAGAATTCCATTCGATTGCAAGCTATTCAGAAATTCTTTTTAATAATTGGTGTTGACATCATCAACTACATGGTCATAGCTAAGGTATACTTCAGTCTCTACTGGGAACATATATATTATCATTTGATTCAGTTTATCCACATATTCATTCTTCGTTGTCAATATTGTACAATTTTCCATGTATTATGATGATATCGAGCTCTCAAAAAAATCAAGAAACACATTTTGTATCAATGCCTTCTT
>CANYBF011267096.1:0-10832 GCA_948192965.1 Dalechampia spathulata | reverse complement strand
TTTTTTTATATCTACAGTAATTAATGATAAATTAGTAATATTTATTTTTGACTAAAATTTAATAATTAATAAATATAAATAAAATTAGTAACTTTAATAAATAAAAATAAAATGAATAGTATTTATATTTGAATAAAATTTGTAGTTTTTAACTTTGAATAAAATTCAGTAACTAATAAATATAAATAAAATAAATAGTATTTATTGTCAAATTAGGCATTAATTTATATTTTTCATTTATTAATTTTAATAATGATATAATTATTTAATATTATGTTAATTAATATTAAAACATTCATTTTCCAAATTTAATAAAATATATATTAAAAAAAATTATTTTATTATTTTTATTTATTAGATTAATCTTTATATCTATTTTTTATAAATTTTTAAAAGTAATATTTATCTTTATATAAATTTTAAAAAGTGATATTTATCTTTCAATTAAAATTAAAAAAGTAATACTTATGTTCATGTAAATTTTAAAAAACAATATTTATCTTTCAATTATTAAAATTAAAAGGAGGAATGGTAGACTTGTATTTTCACTTCCCCCTCTTCCCACTTTTAATATATATATGATATATTTAAATATTTTATAATTTTATAATCTAAAATTATATAAAATGCTTGAGAAAAGGACAAATCAGATGATTATTCTCTTATGGACTTAAAAAATCATTTCTATTGGTACAATATCATGTTTTATTTTTATATTTTATGTCAAAGAAATTGTTAAAAACATCATCATAAAACGCTTAATTATAAGAATTAAGGTTAAAGTTGAAATTATTATTTTAAATTTATTTAACAAAGAACGATACTACCTTATAATTATGCAATAAAATATAAAATAGTCAAAAGATAGAAACAATATATATATATATATATATATATATATATATATATATATATATATATTCTATTTATATATATATAGCCACAATATTTACATGATACATCAGTAATATGAGATCATATTTTTGAAAGATCAATCGCATTTTAAAATAGGAAAGCAAATTAAATAGAGAATATTTAAAAATATATATATTGAGATTATTTATTTATTTATTTTACTTTAATTAATAGTATTTACATTTAAAAAGTAGAAATGTATATCAAATTAGTATAGAATATGAATGAATATTATACATTAATATCCAATTTATTTATTAAAGTTTTTAAAATTCAAATAAAAACTAATAATTTTTTAAATTGTCACATAAATAATTATATATTAGAAAAATATGCCATGTAAGCATGAAGATCCTCAATAAGTAACGAAAATTATTTCTGATACAATTGTAATTTTCTATTCGTTACCAACTCGAATTATCACAACAATTTCCTTTATTAATATATCAGAAACGGGATAATTATAAACATTTTTTCACATTAATATCTGAGTCAATACCAAGAATATATTGCTTATTATACAAAGCTTAAACAAGTGGTCCCCTAGCTCAGTTGGTTAGAGCGTTGATCTTATGAGCCGAAGGTCCCGAGTTCGAATCGCCGGGACCAGTTCTGTTTTCTAAAAAGAATTTGATAGCTTTTTGATCGGTAGGAATCAAGTTGTTGGTATGTTGGTCATGAAAATGGCAGGCTTTTTTATTTTATTTTTTTGGTAGTTGACTTGATTGTTTATTTTTGAACTTCCATGAGATCAAACAGCTGCTTCATTTTAGTTGGCTTGTCATTTATTCTGGTTTTTGTAAGCAACAGCAAGCAAGTGTGCATTCCACTTCTCTATCTCTCTTTGCCTTTTCTTATATTATACTTTCTCTTTTTGTCATTCCTCCACCACCACCTCCTCCTCCTTATCAACAACCGCCATCACTGAAGAACATGTCTCAGTTCTCTTGCTTTTGTTCAGGTATGTCTTCAGACTCTTTCATCTTTTGGTTCATTTTATGGTGTTGCATGGTTCTATCTATCACCTTGAACAGTTTTGTTTTTGGACTTTCTCACAGATTAATGAAAATCATTATTGAGTTTATGCACTCAAACATAAACGGCTACCTTTCTAATCATGCGTTTCTCATTCTTTAGCATGTTTTTGGATGGTACAAACTGTTCATTGACCTCTTTTTTGTTAGGTTCGGGTATACACCAAACACCATAAGCAACTGATCTGATAGGAAGAACTCAGAAAGATGAACAAGTATTGTCAATTTTTTCATCTTAGATTCCTACACTAAATTCAACATCTTGATCAAACACAAAAATGGGTTCAGGAGGTTGGTTCAGGGCACTAATTTGCCTAAGGAAAGCAAAGGAAGATAGGTTTAACAAACCAAAGGTAGATTAACAAAGTTTTGTGAAGATTGACCATATTCTTGCAATACTACCATATTTTCTGTGCAATTTATTATTGTACTTGCATGTGTATATACATATACATATGAGACAGGTAAATGCAACTAGAGAAAAATGGAATGGATCTGAAGAAAGTTTCAACAATCATACAGAGTCAGCTAGCTCCGCAAATGTTCATCCACAAAGAAGCAATGGTGTTTCTGGATCATCTGCTGAACATAAAGCTGCAATCCGGATTCAAACTGCTTTTCGAGCTTATATGGTATTCCCCTCCTTTCTTTTCAAATGTACATTTAGGTTACTGCTCCTAGATCATAGTCAAAAGAGGGAAGGCAGATGCATAAAAGATAACTTGCATTGTAAATTCTAAATTCTATTATTTATCATTTTAATTTAATTTAATGAATAGAAAAATATCTAAATGAAATTATAATGTATTTGTTAGTATGAAAAATAACTTCAAATATATATTCATAAGTTTTTTTCACTATCAATAAATATTTATTTCTGTAAAGAAATCATTAAATCTAAAAGTTTAAGTTATTAAATGAAATTCATGAATAATTTATATTTAATAGTTTCTTATCAAATAAATTTAGATATTGGGTAAAAGAAATTTTCATATAGAATTATGAATTCATTAATAAAATAACAATGCATATTAATTTTTATTAAGTATTACATATACATTGATCATTATTTACATTCTAATAATTAATAAAACTTGACATATATTATTATATTATTAATGAATTTATAATCTTATATGATAAATTAAATTCATATAAAAATTTTATATTATTTTGAACAATAAGAAATTATCATCTCAAAAAAATCATATCTACTTGAATGATATGGTATGATAGATTACAAAACTTGATCGGGGAAGAAAATCAGTAAAACCCGTGAGAGGAGTGGCGAAATCTAAAGTGTCGATTCAAAGTAATGACACTGAAAAGCAAGCAGCAAGTGCACTGAATCATATACATTCATGGTGTCATATACAAGCTCAAGTTAAAGCCCGACGACACCGTATGGTCACTGAAGGTCGTATCAAGCAAAAGAAGTTGGAAAATCAGTTGAAACTGGAGGCCAAGCTTCAAGAATTGGAGGTACGATCACAATTATCATTAATTTTGTTTATTTAATAATATTTTAAAAGCTGATTTTTAGAAATGCAGCCTTGAAGTTGAATATTTATTTTGAAAATAAGATGGAGCTTTGGGTGAAATGATGATGATACCTTCATATTGTCATGATTTTAACGTACGATATGTTTTACTTGCCATCAATCTGTATTCTTAGCTTTCATCATTACCTTCAAAACTAGGACAGCGGGTCCCTAACTCATGAGCCACTCTTTCACCGAAACATCAAAAGGCTGAGTATTATTTTTATCAAGTATAAAATCCAAACAAATTAACATATAAACGGAATTTAATAGAAGAATTAAACATTTTAAATAAATAAATCCAATCAAATTGGATATTTATTTTTAGTTGAATTAGGTTTAATTACTCAACATTTTTTTTATCAAATTTAATTAAATCAAATCAATCAATTTGATCTTAATTTTTTAATTTTGAATTAATTAAATTGAAATCTTTGGAATTTTATAAAAATAAATGAACCAACCTAAATTAAATTTATAATCAAATCAAATTAAATAAAAAATCAATGATTTAGAATAAGTAAATTGAATTGATGTTACTTATATTTTAAAAATAATTATATTAAAAATAAAAAAATATATTTTTAATATATATATATATATATATATATTCTATCAATTTAATTAAACCAAGAAATTTTGATTAAGAAAACCAAAATTGATTCCTTTTTTCATTTAATTCAATCAATTTTTTTAGGATTCTTAATTTTGCATGCACAGTCCTGGAAGCATCATCAGTGTCATTAAAAGTAAAGGTACCTTCCGGATGGTTGGTTCTTTATGAGGAGATGTACTCCACATGAAATAGGGCATGAACTTACTTGTACAAACTGACTTCCCCACTTGCTTCGGTACTATCTCATTTTCAAATTCCAACAATGACCCTCCCCTTCCCTCCCGACTGCTACGCATTGCTGAAAGTAAATGAAATGGAACATTTTTTTATTGTTTTACAGTTGGCTTCAAGAGAATTTCAAAGGCTAACCAAACGGCTTCTTCTCACTATACCTGGATTCTAACTTCTTCCTTACTATTTAATCTTGTTCGTTAGTATTATATTGTGAATCTACCATAAGCGAGACTCGAAGCTCTCCCCTTGAGTAGGCAGAAGAGAAGAAAATAAAGTTTACTTAAAAGGCAAGGAGACCGTAACAAAAGGCTTGGTGGTTGTGACTAATCAGTGGTAGTGGCCCATATAGCATAGACCTCGACACAAGTGGGAAAATGTATTTGTCAATCTCGTATAACGTAAAAAATTATTCTTCTGAAATCATAAATCTCTTCTTACTTGCAAAGTTTCAATAATTATAGCATTCCATCTCTTTCTTTCTGTTAACACCGGTTTATCTTATCAACGAACCATCGATTTCTCTCCTAATTAGTTCATATAGGTCATACTTTTATTTTCTCTTTTAGTATGGTTGAGCCACTCAATTAAATAGTGCAATGTTGCAATCTTTGCCTTCATTTCCAACCTTTTCTTCCTCCAAATGGGGCTGCCAAATTGAAATGAAAGTTATGGTGTTAGTGAATGCAAGTTCAATGCTCTCTTTTAATAATTTTACTGACGTCTCTATTTTGCCAGGCATTTAACCGAGTTTTGCTTAATAGCACGGATTCCTAACTTGCACAGGGAAGTGGGCCTTTATTTCAAAGAATATTAACTACCTGCTGTCAGCTCATTTTCAGCTAGTATTAACTACCTGGGACGAATCTGGCACACAATCCAGTTGTTTTAGTAAAACTTTAAAGAATTTTATACATATGTTTGCGTTATCATCCTGGTAATATGAAAATCTTTGCTAATTTGACATAAGTTGTAATCTATGTTCGACTGATGATTGCTAGTCAATACCTTATCAGTTTAAACTTTTGGAACTAGACCAAGAAGAACAACTAGAATGCTATGTTTATGTTGGAAGGTATTGGTAAGTCTGACTTGCTTTTGCAGGTGGAGTGGAATGGCAGCTCTGACACTATGGAAGAAATTCTTTCCAGGATCCAACATAGAGAAGAAGCGGCGGTTAAGCGCGAGCGAGCAATGGCGTATGCCTTCTCTCATCAGGTTTGGCAGAGTACAATTGGAAGCATTATGTGTGTACCATATATTCTTAGGAGAACATTGAACGTTAGATGCCTTACTTTGCAGTGGAGAGCAAATCCTACCCAGTATCTAGGCCAGGCATATTACAGTATTGGCAAGGAAAATTGGGGATGGAGTTGGACAGAACGTTGGATTGCTGCTAGGCCGTGGGAGATTCGGGTTCATTCTCAGACGAATGACCCGAAAAAAGGCCATAGAGAGCAAGTGAGCAAAACAGAACTGAAACTAACACTCTCAACCAAGCCTACTCCATCAAATGGGAAAACAGGTATTAAAACCAGAAAAAAATCGGACGCAACATTTGATTTTCAAGCGGTCGACGAAGCCAATGCTGCGGCTGTTAACAACTGATAGCTTTACAAATATGAAGTCATACAGTTTGGCCAAAATAAAACTGAAAGATATCAACTCATAATACTTTGATTTTGTGGTCTTGTTTTGTCAATTTTTGAGAACGGTTTGCGTGTCAAATAAGGGAACATTGCCTTGTATGTGTTTTGGAAATTTTTTTTGTTGTTTTTATACATTTTTTATTTTACTATTTATCTGTTCATTAAATATTTGAAGATATTTTAATAAAAGATCATGTAAATAAATATTTAAAATGGAAAAAGTATATAATAGAGATAATCACGAAAATACATAAGTTTTTATTTTATGTTTTTAAAAATAGAAGATGAAAAAGTTATTTTTAAAATATTTTTATTACTCTTTTTTTTAATTTTTATTATATTTTATTCTTTTTTCTTCTTATCTTATTTCCCCTCTTTTTTTTATTCTTTCATACACTTTCTTCTTCTTCTTCTCTCGTACCTTTCATTTTTCTTCTTTTTCTTTCACTATTCTTTATTCTTCTTCATTTTCTTCTTTTCTTTATATTATTCTTTTTCTTTTTAATTTATTCTTTCCTAATAAATATATGACAAGCAGCTTTTAGATTGCATGCTATAACCACTGTAGTTAATGCCTCTCCAGATGGTAAAAATTGTAATTATTAGGTTCACTTGATTTTACTTATGGAGAGGGATTAGATTTTTGTAATGTTCAGTTCATATGAATTTCGTAAAATTTTATAAAATTTAGTTTTAAATCTGAAGTTATTGGTTTTGGTTTTGAATGAATTTTAGAGTTTTTATGTTAAAATAATCAATGAGAATTCATTGCAAAACCCAAGTTGCATGATGAACACTAGTTAAGAGACAACAAGGAAAACCAAGAAACTAGAAAATTAGATTGCTGTTATTAGTAGGAAATAAGAGATAATACATAATGTTTTATGTAATAAATGGTAGTCACTGGTTGAAGTGTTCATTTCAGTGTTTGTACTTTTATGTTCAATTTGGGATAGACTATTGCACAAGTTGTTGGCTATTAACCGTCAGACACATTCTTTTTGCATGATGTGATCATAGCATACATCTGCATTCTAGTATGCCTTTAACTTTGATGGAAAAAGGAATTGTTCAAAGTAGAAGTAACACATTCTAATGCATAGCTATGTATATATTTGCTTTATGGTAGTGAATTTAGCAGTATAAGCTTACAACATTTATCTTTCTACAATCATAGAGCTTTTGATAATTATACACAATAGTAGGTAGTAGCATTTAGATGTATATTTAGAAATGAATAGATTATGAGTATTTGATTTGTTTGTTATATTCATCTTGTAAACCTTTTGTATTCTCATTATATACTTCTTGTATATCAATTGTATACCTATAGTAAACCTTACATATCAGAATTTACGTTTTGTAAAATATAATATAAATACTTGTATCTCTGATTTTTTGAACTCGTAAAAAATATAATTTATAAACCTTTTATATACCTATTATATATTTCTTGTATATCTATTGTATACTTGTAGTAAACCTTGTATATCAGATATTATATTTTATAAAATATGTTGTAAATACATGTATCTTTAATATTTGAAGTCGCATATGAAAATCCTCTTTGCGAAATGCAACACGTGTCGGTTTATAGTGGTTCGGCTTAACTCTTACCTACGTCCACTTCTCCTAAGTCTCGACTTAGGGTTCCACTAAATCTCAATCAATTTACAATTGGGATTCCACAAATGAATCCAAAAACCCTAGTGTTTTCAAGGCTCACACTCAAACCTTTACAAAATCAATCTTACAATCTCTCAAATACAAATTAATGCCTAAGCATTAATCATACACCAACCCACTAAAAGTAAACCCTAGCTTTTACAATGGGAAATACAATGGAGAGAAGGTATTTAATAGCTTAATAAACAAAATACAAGTTAACTTACTTGTAATAGACAATACAAGCTTAATGGAATAGAAGCTCTACAGAAAATAGTTGTTAGGATCAAAGATGTGAAAATTATATGTGAAAAATAGCCGTTTAAAAGACTTATAAATATTTCTTATAAGTCACGTACGGCCGTACCAATCATTATACGTCCATACGGATTTAAATTTTACCGTTGGAAAATGAGAGGGAAATGTGGTACGGTCGTACCATCACTTGGTACGCCCGTACCAAACCAATTTTCCTGACAAGCAATTTTCCTGCGAGCTCACGTACGGTCGTACCACCCAATGGTAGGCCCATACCAAAATAGGTTTGCTGACAAACCATTTTCCTATGAGTAATGGTACACCCGTACCATCCAATGGTACGCCCGTACCGAGCTCAATAAAATAGTTCTAACTTAGTACGATCAGCCGTATGGTCGTACCACTTAACTAAGCTATTTGGTTTGCTCATACCAAAACCGGTACGCCCGTACCAATACAAAAACACTATTAAAAACTTGTAAATAATTTAAATTGACTCACACATGACTTATACATCAAAACCTAGGGTCGAACAATCTCTCCTTTTTTGATGTTAGCAATCAATTTAAGTTTCATTTGCAAAAAACTCATTTAAATGAAAAATTTTGGAAATCTCCTCCTTTGTTTTAGAATACATGCCATGAAACCATAGGTTATCAAACAATCACAAAGAAAGGAGAAAAAGATAAACATAATCAACAGAATCAAATAAACTGAACAAACATCATATATAATATCAAAAAGATATTCAGTACAATAATGACATCGAAATATCACAAATAATCATAAGAACAAAAATCTAACAATCAACTCTACTAACATCAAGTCCTAAAAATCATAAAACATAAAACATCTCCCCCTTTGACAATATCAAAAACAATAAATCACTGTGGGTCCTGAGGAGGAGGTGGACTTGATAGAGGTATAATAAATGGCTCGACCATCACGCTGATGGAGTCTAGAGTATTGGAGGTAAAAGTCTGAAACTCGTGAAAATTAGCAACATGTTGCTCAAGCTGCTGTCCAAGAAGAGCAGATTGCTATGAGAGATGTCCAAGCTGTTGGTCAATATGGTCGAAACGACGCTCAAATGTATCTAAGCGATCGAGTCAAGCAATAATAGTAGCAAGCTACTGAGAAATAAAATCTGAGGGAGCAGCAACAGCAAAAGTAACAGTAGTGGCAGCTGGATCAGTAGGCTCAGGAACAGCAGCTGAGGATGGGGATCTAGCTGTGAAATGACGCTGTCATTTACGGCTAAAAGCCGTCTGGCATGTAGCGTCATCAGTAGGATCAGGCTGGTCGCGCCACTCTGCAGGAGTATCATTTGGCAGTGGAACCTGCAGGCACTGAAGAACCTCTACAGCACGTCGGTCGTAGATCGAGACAGTGTCATTGGGAAGGCCCAATGACTGTAGGTGACCAAGACGTCTAGAGATATACTCAGAGTGAATGACAAACTCATCATCATCAGTACGTTCAAAAGAGCATAGAGTGCTCAATGAACGAAAGATCTAGATTAGGATCGCATGGTTTTGGAGAAGGGCAGATAAGGGAAAAGCCTGCAGTTGATTGTAGAGATGATGAATAATCATACCAAATAAAATACCCTTGCCAGAATGCTTCTGGACGTCGACCTCATGAAAAGAGGTCTGAAGCCAACGTCCAAACTGGATGGGGGTTCCTGTGACCATACAGTAGAGGTAGATCAGGTCAGGGCCCATGATAGTGTCATTTGACTCAGATCTCCCAAAAATGAGATAGGAGATGAGTCGATGACAGTAGTAGAGAGCTATGGATTTAAGGCAAGAAGCCTTATGTCGAGAAGGCTAGAAAGTGGTGTTGAGGGTGATATCCCTCCAGAAAAAGTTACGGTCAAAAATCACGGATTTGGCATTAGCAATGCCATCAGTAGGAAAATCGAATAAAGCATCAAACTCTGAAGCAGAAAGAGAGTGATGCCTCTGAAAGAGTCTGAAGGTACAGGAGAAGGAAGTAGACAAAGAAAATGTCTGTAGGAACTCTAAAGCTACAAACTATATGAAATGGTTAGGCAAAAATGTGAAATTTGACCAATATATATTGGCCAAATATCCCTGAACTTCATCCTCCAATCCAGTCTGACGGAGTGTAGGATGACAACTAAAGCGAGAGTGAGAGAAAATTTTCTCACTCAGAATATAGGTCCTGACAATAGAGGCAGAGGAGGAGCCACGAGGGCCAGTGCCAAGAGCGACAGGGCGTTTGACTCTCCATGAGGAAGAGCCACCGCAATCAGCAGGATCAGTCATAAGTGAAAATAGTGAAAAAATAAGTAAAAAAGTTAAAAACAGAATTTTAAAAAAAATTTGGTAGAACAACGGCGAGTTTTGAAAAACTAAAAAATGAAACCTACACGGAAATCAATGAAATTTGATACACAAGTCTTAAACACAATCCTAAGTAATAAACTCTAAAGAACCTAGAGCTAATACAGCCTAGAATAATCAAAAAATCAAAATGTAAAAAGCAGAATCAAAAAGCAATAAAACATTAAAATTTGAAATTGAGATCAGTGAAATGAAGAGATTCAAACCAAAATGGAAAGAATGTAGTGCGGGCATGTCACATCCTGAAGTATATGATTCACTGTGCATTCATAATTGACAATATATCATGTTTAAATATGTTATTGATGTGGAAATGATATGGAATTATGATTATGTTGATAGATATATGATAAGAATTGAGTTTAAAGCTCAAAAGAGCAAAGTAGAAATTTTGTCGAAACCACTAAAACGGATGGATAATCGACACTAAAATGATGATTTTAGGCTATCCACATTGAATTTGATAAAATGGCTTTGACCATAGTGCTTGTGTTAACTTAAATTAGATATATGCAAATTTTGAAAATTTTGAATAAAAATTTTATTTATGATGT